>PQWD01003756.1:0-45995 GCA_019425675.1 Leucinodes orbonalis
AACACATAGGAGGCAAAAGAATTCCATTCCTTTGCGGTGCGCATTTTTCGCATTTTGTTTCACGTCGTTATTGTGAGGCCGTGATATAGTCGATTCAATTGCAAATGTCTGTAAATTTCAAATTTTACAGTAGGCGAAATGGAGATTGGTATTTCCTGTAAATCAATTTTTGAGGATTAGTTTCAAGTTTTAATATTTAACTTGAAAATAAACTGCAAAAACTGATTTACGAAACCATTTTTTCTGATCTTGCGTAAGATAGTCGGGTTATCTGCATATTGTTGCGATATTAGCTGCGAGTTATATAAACATATATGATCTAGCTAATATCGGAATTCTTCAAAGATTCGTATATAATACAAGTGTTTGAACAATCAGTCTGTGAAGATATCTTCTTGCCAACTGAAGAGTGGATAGGAAGAGTCAAATGCACCAGAAGATACTTACGCAATCATAAAGTAATAGTGTACCCTGTCCAAATAGAACGCGGTACATAATCATCATCAGCGCTTACGTCCTACTATATGGAAAGAATTCCAGAACAGACACGCAGGCCCAATTTGGATGGTGGTGTTAACCAGTGCCGGATTAGCCATATAGCAGTGTAGCTAATGCTACGGGCCCTGCGTCAAGTTGCTCAGCGCCTGTTTGACCGCAACAAAATTTCAAAAAATTTAACTGGGAATTGGATAGAAATTTTGACGTCTATTATAAACATTTAATTATATTTGGGCTAGCATATAAACCACATTACTAACCTTCTAACGCTAGATTATACCTGAACTCTAAATCCCACATCCCCCGTGTTAGGCGATTATGCCCGACATTTAGACCACGATAGCAGTTAGACCACGGGGCACCAACCATGTACGAAATGTAAATGTGTGCGAGGCATACATGCGTACACCCGCAGGCGGTAGGCGTGCGCGCGCGACAATAGGAGACCCCACTCTGCCGCGACTGCGCTAACCTCCGAATATTCGCCTTTTTTTCACCGTCCAGCAACATAATTGAGACAATTTGCATATTTCGACCATTAGGTACACGTAAGAATGATACGTGTGTTATGTAAAATTGTAAATAACGGATGGTTATTCATGTAGAACCATTTTCATAGTGGGTAAGTCCTGTAACTTATCTAAGTCATAAGTTATTAATAATAACTATCCTAGTCTATTGTGATAAGATACTACCTAAATAAGGAGTGTCATAGTACTCGATAAATATACTAAAGTAATGAAATGACTTGTTGAGCAAAACAAAGTATTGAATCTGGTGTAAAACATAATTATATACAAAGTGCTTCGCTGGAGTTTGTGATCGTAAAATTTGTGATCGTTTAACACAGAATCATCAGGATGAACTGTTTAGGTGCCGCAGAGCAGAGTTGAGAAGAGGTGTCATCATCACCATCATCAGCAGTCTATAACGGCCCACTGCAGAGCACAGGTCTTACTGCAACATAGCTGTGGGCAGATTAGTCCGTAATGGGTTACGCGTCTCAATGTGAAGTGTGAGGGCTTTTTTCGACTGACTACTGCTGTTGGCCGCAGAGGCCTTTAACTTCACCGGGCAAGTGGCGAGCGCAGATGGCTCTCAGCCTTAAAATTTACCAACTAGCCTAAGGCGTCCCGACGGACTCGAACCTCGGCTTAGGGCGTTGCTGGGGGGGGCTTGGTAGCCTAACATTCGAAACGTCTCTTTTAGATGCGATCAAGAGGAAGACGCTCCGCCCAAAGATGGAGTAGTATTCCATGTGGGGCCAAACTTGCGCCTTATAGTTGCAGGCGATTACTCGACATGAAATACCACGCGATCTGTTGAGCACACTAAGCTTCATAGATGTCAACTTGCCTTTTCTTCCAAATGACCGCGGAACTAGACGTCACTCAAAATGTCGACGCAAAGAATACTGATACTAGCTGCTGAAGTCAGGAGAGAGTATTGGAATAGAGGCGATACGAAAAGGCGTTTTTTCGTGGAAAATGCGCAAATTTGTGTCTTCTTGGAATTAGAATCTATAAGGTTACGTTTCCCAATCGGAGACTTGTTGTAGTATAGTCTCAACTTCAGACACATGTCTGTTTCGGCACTCGCGATATTTTCCCGAGGAAGTTAGCTCGGCCGGTATAAAAAGCATCACTGTGCTTCATCCGCATTGCAATGAATGCCGCCAACGTGCAGCTTAACATTGATATGCAGAAGAAAAAGCGTGAGCGATAACACACAGCCTTAAACGTTCAGTAAATAAAACGCCAGGCTAATGCAAGCGCACCGCGGGATGGTAGGCGTGTGTTTCTCCATCATCCAAGACGAGTTTGATGCAAATAGTAAAGATCGGCCTTCTCTTTTCGGTGTAAGCCAACGTAAGATCATTCGGCGCGTGACGTTATGATGGCTTCGAAAAATTCCCCGAACAGCTTAAGCGAGAGACCAAAAATGCACGAGAAGCAGACGGCAGGTTAATTAGCCGCTCGCCAATTTTGCGAATGTGTTGCAGACTTCGCCTTGGCAATACTCTTTTAGGGACCTGGAACTCCTTTTTCCTTTATGTGTTTTTTAGATCTGATACATTACTGCATTTGCCCATGCTGATAGCATACCTGCTACGACGAGTTGCCGTTTTGCACGAGCTACCAAACAGGATGTGCTGGGATTTGCCACTGACAGGCACCACAAAAAACGGAAGGAATAGCTCCATTCCTTACAACACTACTTCAGCGACAGAATAAGCAGCAACGTCAGGATCTTTCGGCGATCTTGTTCATCTTGTGTAATTTACTAAAAAAAAAAAACATATTACGCCATCTTTTGTTGAGTAGCACATACACAAAACTTTTGTATAATCTATGGTACAATGTCACATCCATTGGATATTACAGTTCAATGGTCGCATCACCTGACAGTGACATTACAATGCAATTAATCTACTATGTGTCAAATCATCCAAATCTGAATACTACTAACTACAAATCATAACAATTTTTTTGTAAATTTAGAAAATTTACATACTGATTTAGTATTCTTATCATAAAAGTATTCTTTATTACTCTTGTAAATAATTTTTTATCATAAGATACCCTATACAAGTTTCAAGTATTTGTGGCCAATATTAAAAACTCGCAAGGTTGGTATGAATACTGTGAACTAGATTTCCTTATTATGTCCCACAATCTCCTCAAATGGACACCTAATTCGATTCAGTTCTATAAAGTTTTATTAAATTCTACTGATCTAAAGTTATATTACATTTATATATTATTATTGTAATTTTTGTAGAGTTATTGTATTTATCAATTCCAGATGCAACTCACATCTGATCCAAGGCGAGCAGATCGCGAACGGCGTTATAAACCACCTCCACCTTCTTCAGCACCAGCAGAAGACCTCACTACAGACTACATGAATATTCTCAGTAATTAATCTTTTAATATAGAGTGAATCCATTTTATCACAACAATAACTGTAGCTTATTATAGACATGAGGAATGGAAAGTTTTATTAATAGTGCTAATCCCGCAAATGACGCCCGGTGATAAATTCATTAAGTACTAAAGGTTGATATAATTCCACTTAGGTCATATTAAAAGCTGTACAAAGTCCATTCTGAATTTGATATTGCCTGCTTACTAACTGACCTTGTTATATGTTATGTTATATAAAGAGATTTCATAGAATTTTATGTATTAGTTACTATAATATGCTATAGATTGAATATGTCAGTAGAAATAATTAGAATGGGCAGAACAGAGTTGAGGCTTCATACTGAGTTGTACCAGAGGGTTCACAGCATTGGCCGAAATTGACAAAACAATATGAGTTTGTTTTGAATTTACATGTTTCGCGTAAAGCCCCTGTTACCTACTGAAAGTATGCATAAGTCGGCAAAAGAGGTTAACTGAATTTTTTTGCAGGTATGATCTTTTCAATGTGTGGCCTTATGATGCGGCTAAAATGGTGTGCTTGGACTGCAATATTCTGTTCTAGCATCAGTGTTGCCAATGCTAGAGTATCTGATGATACTAAACAGGTATGAACTATCTTTAATTAAATAACATGGATTTAAGGAATCTTGACATACTACTTTGGGAAACTAGCCATCCTCACCACTTATGGGTGCATTCTGGCCAATAGCAATCAGTCTTGTAAGCCAAAACTACCGAATAATAAAAGTTGTACAGCAGTATATGTTGTACTTAGGGAATGCAATCCAGATTATCTATTTTCCAAAAAGTCCAGTTCCAGATTTCAAAAACAAATCTGATATCTGTTTCTGAATAATATGAAATTGTAAATCGAGGAATACACTACATTTAAGTTGAACAAGTTATTTTATTCTTTAGGTGATAAAACTCCCTTACTGATACTGATAGATTCATTAAAAGTACTTCTAATGATTTAAAAGTGTCATGTAATGATTTATTTGAATAAAATATTCTTTAGTTTGAGTTTGATAACATTTTAAGTCTTGTCTACAAATTGTTGCCAGAGTTGTGTCGAACAGTCTTGCCATGAGACTAGTTGTATTTGAACCACCGGAACAAGTTGGATTTCGAAAGCACTTTGGACCGCTTCCATACTGTTCTGCATGTACTGCTACATACAGTACACCAAGGAGTATGACCAGCCGCAGCGTATGGCATTTGTAGACTACAAGAGAGCCTTCAACTCCATCAAATCCTGCACTGGTCTGGGGGCCCTGCAGCGACGATGACATTTAAAATCCAAGATCAATAGACAAGACCCTATTTATTTCCCGAAACAGTTTACAAACACATTGTTTTAACCCTTTAATTGCGCTGATGGATATGTCAAAGAAAAACACTCATTTTTTTATTGTGTCTTGAATCCTGTCAGTCAAAAGATTTAGGACTGGTCTGTACTAAGCGTCAACATTAATGGTATATGTCTGACAATATCGTCATTGGTGGCAAAGATTTCGTAAGAGCTTGCAGATATGCTGAAAAACCTAAATGTCTCTTCATGAGAAGTGAGGCTTAATTTGGGCAAAATGATAGTCATGTTTAATATAGTCCTCATAATTCCGGTTGTGAACGCTGATATAGCTCGCTAGGCAAAACACTCTGTGCATGAGTCACAGTATAGCTGCTGTTGTATGTGTACGTGTAGGAGGGCTTTGGTCTTTCTTTCCGTAGTTGGCGCTTAACATAAGCTATTGACTAGGTGGTAGACTTGATACTGAGTCGTCTAGGTAGGTACCACCGCAGTGCCAGATATTATCCCGTGGAACTGGAGTGTTATGCACTTTTGTGTTTCGGGATGAGGGCACTGTAGCTAGTGAAATTACCGGGTATACGAGACCTAACATCTGTTGTCTCGAGTGACGGGCTCAGTGCGGCATTGATGGAGAATAATAACTGTCTATCAGTTGTTGGTCTCCTTTAATGCTGCTCTGTCATGGTCTGGCGTATCACTTACCATCAGGTGAACGTCCAGACCGTCCTGTACACTTATAACATAAAAAATATATAAATTGAGGCGATTTTCTCAAATGTCTTAATCTTATTGAAGATAGTAGATGCCAGAAAGACCTTAGGAAGCAAGCTCCTCACACCGATTAGGGTTATTATCACAGGCGTTTAGGTGTTTTTGAACACGTCTTTAATTCTGACATATTAGCCGCCCCAGTTCCGCTTATCCTTTGACAGCTCGGAGTAAAAAAAGCTTTGAACAAGCAACATCCATACAAAGGGCAGGGCAAAGTGGTACGGATATCCGAGCCGTCTTTGCATTAGCAGTGCCTCCATGCCATACCTACATCCTAGAACGACGCAGAACCTCAGAGTTAGTTACACGATCCTGCCACTTAATTATTATAAAATAGGTATACCTAAAACATCTTATATGGTAGGATGGCTTTTTGATATCAGATTTATAAAGGCACCATGTTTTTACACCGTATAAGTAATAGGACGGGTATGCCTTATAGACGCTAGTCTCCAGATTCAAGATCATGGGACCTTCACACACTATCCGTGATTCCTCCGAAATTGGTGTGGAGTTGGCTATACGGGATGATATTTCCGAAGCCAAGTTATTGTCACCCCGATTATCGCTTCCAAAGTACCTACCTATTTGAAATTCGAAAACTGCTCTAGCGGTTTCTCATCTAGGTTTATTGCCGATGGGTCAACTTCATTGCCTCATGTTCAATAACCATCATTTCATTGCCGATATGCGTTGAAAGCATCCATCTCAAGGTTGTGCAAGAATATTTTGTACACATACAACTCGATCGGCATAAGTTCGAGAAAGAGGCTAGCAGGAGTTTAGAGAGTAGAGATTTCGTTGACTGAACGGCATTCGGCAAGTTACAAAAAATGCTAACGTTAACGATTCTTCAGAGGCTTTCGTATTTAATCGATGCGTCCTATCCGTACGCAGCTGAGTCATGGACATGATGGACACTCACTGCGACATTGGTTCCCAAGTGTTAAGTCACTCAACAGACAATGAAGCGAGCTATGCTTAGTGTTTCTCTGAGGGATAAAGTCAGAAATTATATTTTTCGTGAGAAAACTAAAGTCACCGACCGAGATAGCCGGACCAGCAAGTGAAAGTGGCAGCGGGTAGAGTCGGTCACTGGTGGAGGCTGGATGAGCAAAGCGGAATAACTGGCACAGAAAGGGGGGGGGGGGGTTGCTTATTTTTAGTAATAAAGCGATAGGTGAAAAAGAAAAATAGTCAAATCAATGGGGATCAAAAAATGGGCAGATTTGTTTATTTCTAAGAAATATCCGTAAAATCCGGTTTAGACCAAAAATCACTTCTAAAATATCGGATATTAAAACGGAACGGAACAGATTTGCAATCCCTAGTTGTAGTGTTTATTATATTTGTCATGTTTTTATCAAAATTGCTTGGAACTAGCACTCGTCAATGCAGGACAACAAATAAAATTGTTGCCGACTTATTAAATGAATTGCCAACTTGGTAATGCAGTAACTGATTGCCTTAAATTTGTTTTTTTTTTTTCAGATTGTTAGTTCCTTCATGTTGTCTATTTCTGCAGTAGCAATGTCATACCTTCAGAACCCTGCACCAATGTCTCCACCTTGGGCTGCTTTAACTACATAATAATTTAAACAAATAAAATTATTAATATTACTTATTGAGTTTTGCTTTATCTACCATAACCTATGGGTAAACCTACCTATCATTCATCATTTAAACTTTTGATAATAATTATAAACAAATAAGATACAGATGAACTAAGAAAAGTCTAGCTTAGACACTGCACATTGTTTTACTTATAAGTTTTAAACAATTACATGTCGTCGCTTGAACAAACACAGAAGCTTATTATAATTTACATACTTTAAGAGGTGTTACCAGTAGGGATGAAAGGATATGAGTAAATACTTTTATCCGATACCAAGTAATTTTAGTATCTATACTTTATAATTAAGTATCGAGTAGTTTTGGGGTAAAAGTACTCATCATATAAGTACTTTACTAAACTTTAAAAACCTTAATTTCAAGTTCTTTCCTAGTTGTGTTTCCTTCCAGGTGCGTCGGTTGGTCATACAATCAAAATTTCAACTTGTGCGGCTGAAAATGAATCAACGAATGAAGATTTTGATTTCGGTCACAACACAAACAACTATTCGATACCGAGTAGGTATCTATACTTGACGACCGATACAGTATCCAGTAAAAGTATCGATACTTCAACGGTATCGTTTGATCCCTAGATACCAGCGGTGTAAGATATTCTACCGTTGTGTGAAGAGTCATCTAACTCCCTACCAAATGCCAGCCTGATGAACTGTACAACAGGTATTCAAATACATATCACAGGCATTAGTCTCTCATAAACTGCAAAATAAGTAGTTGCTCCCTGCTATAAGCTTTCGTTTTGCTTCATGCGATGCGCTCCGCGCCGAGCGGAACAACATAGGTAACTTAATTATACTAAAAAAAGGATTTTTCGAAAATAAAATTAGCCTAAGATTTCCATATGATATCAGCTATCTGCCAAAGAATTCCCTTCCGAATCGATCCAGCCATTTCAAAGTTATACGGTGTTCCATGAACAGACAAACATTTAAAAAATATTTCGATTGTAAGAATATTGAAATACTTGAAACTTAAGGCGCGTTGACCCTTAAAATTATAAATTATAAGAATATTTTTGATTGTAATAATCTTGAAATAAGCATAGCGTGCTAATTCTAAATCTACGTGTTTTTTATTTTATATATTTTTAAATATGTTATCGTGTTTTCTAGTCTTTCAGTTAGTACTTGGAATGGAACGTCTTTGACATAACATTGGCACCGACTGCCAGACAGTTTAGACAAACGTCCGAAACAGGTATTATCAACTATTGAAGTAATATGTTTCCATAATTTTCAATGAAACCGTTACTGATGAACACATTAATTGCTTACCTAAGTAACGAAATGTGATTTGATTAAATTCTAATTTATTATTACTATTCGTAAGTTTTCCATTGAATAATGTATAAAAATATTTTTATCTAGTTCGCAACATGGAAAAAAGAAAATTTCACTGTTGCCAATTTCGGAAATGGTCTGACTAGAATGTCCATACACACCACAGTTCACACGCGTATCTTTTCTATCAATTCTTTCTGTGGATTTACAGATTTAATTTATCAGTTTTAGATCGGTTCGAATAAATTAAGTCTAATCTCTTTTATTATCTGCTTATTAAGGTACTACAGTTATTAAAATCCAATGTCTCAAAAGGTTATGTTACCGAAACCAATACCATTACTTATGTGCTTAAACATTATAATAACTAAAAAATAAAAAATAAGACATTTATTACAGCCTTGCCGCCAAGAACACTACATTTCATACGAGATCTTATGTCTATTTGTTGCAGAATGCCTCCTAAAAAGGTAGAAGAACCAGAAAAGAAACCCCTTATTGGTAGAGTGGGTACCAATCTTAAAGTGGGAATTGTGGGAGTACCCAATGTGGGCAAATCAACATTCTTTAATGTTTTAACAAAGAGCCAAGCTGCTGCAGAAAATTTTCCCTTCTGCACCATTGATCCTAATGAAAATAAGTATCTTAATTTATTACAGTAATACATTTACATGAACACTTTTCTTATTGAAGTAATAATATCTGTTAATATTATCTTTGTTACGAAGAGTAAATATAGATTTTTAATTAAATATTAACTATCCTTCTGTCAGATTGGAACTGTGCCTAACAGGGTTTATACTAATACAAATAATTATGAATTAACAATTGACTATTGAAGTGAAGATTGTCCACTTTAAAGTAATTTCAACCCTTTGACTTTTCCAATAGTTATCAGGGTTCAAAACATATTTGTTTATATTTTTAATAACTATTTTTTTTACTATTGACCTAGTGTATTTTAACACAAGTAATGAAACCAATAGCTATGTGTTTGTAAATTATTGAGTAAAAAAACACATACATACTTCTGTGGTTCCAAATATGTGTATAGGATGATTTTTGTGAATACATAAAACCACTGGCTTATGAGGTTTGGTTGTAACATGAGATTTCATATTGTGAATTTTATGAACTTTAAAAGATACCAAATTTAAATGTCCTCTTAAAAAAATTACAGTAATATAATTATTATATACCATGCCAATTATAGACAAATTTTAGGGACAAAAGTTGTATAAAGTCAATCTTAAAGCGAAGACATTTAGTATTAGTAGCCACTGACATTCACACAGCCCCATCAAGCCCCAAGCAAAGAGCTTATATCAGTATAGTAGTAGCAGTAGTTTGTCCATTATTTAGAATGGATAAACCTATTCATGAATATACTTTTTCTTTTCTAAATATTTACTTCATATAAATTAATAAATATCCACTGATATTCACACAGCGCCATTTAGCCCCATATTAAGAGCAAGCTTATAGTTAGGGTACTAAACATATGATTTAAAAAAATCTTATATACATTATACATACATATTATAGATAGAAAAACCCAGACCTTTACAAACAGTCATGTTCATGCACACAAAATATATTTGTAATGCCCAGTGATCGCACCTGGAACCCTTGGTGTAATTGCCAATGTCTCAACCATTACACCATATGGGTTGTCATATACCTACCCAGTCAAATCAAATATACCAAGAAACACCCAGAAAAAATAAAAGACATGTTAAAGTACACAAATGCTTGTACTGCCAGGGGATTGAACCCAGAACCCTTGGTGTGGTAGCTAATGCTGCAACTATTACACCAAAATAATGGTCATGTTTTTTTTTACTTTTAAAGTGGATTTTTATTTATGTTTTTTGCATATTCCTCTGCTTTAGCTATGTTTAATTACTTATTCAGCCCTTTTTTCAATAGACTATTCAACCAAAAAAAATATAACCAAAAATTAAGTTGCATTAATTGTATTTTAAAAAAATATGGACAGTCACTCAAAATTTAATCCACTGTATAACTCCTTGAGAGGTTACTGTTACTCCGCAAGCTCATACCCGAAATGAGTCTTCGCCTCTGAAACAAGAGAGTGCCATCTTTGTCGATCCTGCGGCACATTCTGCCAATCATTGACCTGGAGAGGTTGCTAAAAAAATAATAAAAGTTTCAAAAACATTTAAAATAAATAAATATTTAAAATGTTGTTGAGCCAACACGGCATCAATAATTGGATGGTTTTTTAATGAAACTTTTTTGTAACTTATTTTTATCAAACCTTAGTAATCAATCAATGTCAGTGTTGACAATTAATGTTTCATTTATTAATTGTCAACATTGAAGTCATTTTAAACAATTTAAAAAATAAAAATGATTGAGTTTGAAAATTATCATCAGAATTTGATAGTGAATGATGAGCAAAGCCTTAAAGATGTGAAGGTTTGCAAGAGTGTTATATATCGTGGAACAATTGAACATATCAGTAAGAAAGAGGATGAAGATAATGGGAGTATACCCCCAATGGCTGCTGCTGTTATTGGATTGAAGAACACTGCGGCTACAACAACAGGCCTAAAAGTAAACACTGATTACTGGACAGATGCAGATGTTCAAGAAAGGTTTCTAGAATCAAAGCCAAATTGTTATCTAGTTTTAGGAAAACCTGGAACAGGAGCATATTCAATTGGGGAAGCTATTTCGAAGAAGTATAATTGTGTACATCTATGTCCTAAAAATATGATAGTTGATGAAATAGAGCAAAGAAGCCCAACTGGTAACTGTATCAGCTTTAACTTGAGACAGCAAAATGTTATAAAATTTGATACAATACTGTCTATTTTAAGAAAGAAGCTTGAATCAGCATCAGTAAAACACAGGGGCTATGTAATATCTGGATTTCCGCTCATTAGCTCCGAAAGAAGACTACAGTACCTTAGCAATAGACTGTATTCAGAAGAAGGTTGTCAAGCTATCAATGATTTGATTAATGACTTGCTGGTGAATTTAAAAAAAAAAGTCTCGACCGCCTAAACCTGAAGCAGGATCGCCACATTCATCAATAACCAGTGATGTTGATCAGCCCAATGAAGAGGAGGTCGAAGAAGAACACGACCCTGAAGAATCTCCAGAAGAAACAGGAGCAGCCCCTATACTGTTGCCAAAATTTATATTAGATTCATGCACAAACATAATCTATTCAGAAAAACGTTACATTACTACGAAACTATCTATTTTATTAAAACAACTCACCGAAATATTTAATTTAAAATATGGCACCTGATTTAATTATATACTTAACATGTTCTGATTCAGATTTGGTGACGAAAAGATGCCATAAATATTACAATTACTTGAGTAATATCTATACAATTGAACCATTTTTGGCAAAAATTGAAGCTGAACTAAGGTGGCCCTCAAAATATACAATGAGTGACTATTTAAGTCCATATGACGGTAATACCTTTAATCCTAAGTATAATTGCAGACAGCCAGTCAACTTTTTGCAAGAATCGATTGAACAAATTTGTAATTATAAAAATCATGTTTCACCATTCATACAGGATAAAATAAAAGATTTTGAGCCAAACCATATCATACGACTGGATGCTACCCAAACTGTTCACCAAATGATGCACAATGTTATTGAGAGATTGGTTTTTTTGTCTATAAATCCAGTACTTATACCAGAACCCTTATACCTTGACGAACCGCCTGACGATATGGATGATTTTTGGAAATTAGTGAAAGAATTAAATGTAATCCGTAGTGGAGTTTTGAACTTCAATCGTTACCCATCCTTATGGGTCAATAGATGCCCTGTAGAACTTATGAAAAGAAAATCTCAACGGGGCCACCCGAAATTGGCGGTAATCCTTTTTAAACATGTGTACCTTCTATTTTCACTCGAAAATATGATAATGTTTTGCAGAAATCCAAGACCGTTTTTAAAATTGAAATATTTAGAGCCTACTTGTCGGATAATTGTAATAGGAACACCAAGTTCTGGAAAATCTATGATTTCATGCTGTCTATCATGGTTATTTGATACATCCATTTTGAATTACGATGCTTTGATTAAAAAAGAAAAAGAAAAAAAATATGAAACTTACGCTAAAACAATATTGTCTGAAATAATAGCTACAATTGAGGATAGTCGTTACTCGGAATGGCAAAAATAAAGAAATGAAAAGGCAAAGTGACCTTATTGCTTGGAACAATACAAACATCAATCTACTACAAAATTTTATTCAAATATTGATAGATATACTTAAAGTTACCAAAAGGGAAGGTTTAACCGAAGTTAGTGATGAACAAAGTCAGGAGCCGGAAGAGTTAGACTCAGTTTTATTGACAAATTATAATCTCTTAAAGAATCAACTTACTTTTTTGCCATTTTTAGAAGATATTGATCTTTGTATGTCAGCTGTACATAGAAAGTCATTATTAGAATTTGCGCCACTAGAACTAGTTACTGTGACTGAAAAACCTAAGATTCCCGTATTAGGTGACGTAGATGTTACTGAAGCTGTTGCCAAATACATTTTAGCAAACGATTTACAAAAAGAAATTGAGCCAACCAATGAAGAACTTGTGAATGAAATTTCAAAAATCCTATTAGACAATGACGAAGAATCATTAAAAACAACAGGAACTTATGGTAGGTTTATAATCGATGGCTTTCCATCAGATCCAGAGTTTTGGAGCTACTTGAGTGATGAACATTTACTGCCTGACTACACTATAGCTTTAATTGAAAACAGAGAAATTGAACCTGAACTAATACAATACTATACTGATATTCATAAATGTCTTAAAAACCATGAAGAGAGATTAACCCTAGCTAAAGATCTTTTAATTAAAACAAAACTTTTTACGAAACCCTTTTCCTAACTCAAATGCTACTGATGTACGAAACATTGTCAACGATTTTGTAGCTACAGTACTAGATTTAATTTTTATTGATGACAGTGCTCCTATTCACGGTGAATATAAAGAAAATTTAGATGCAGATGTTGGATCTCTCGCTGCTGCTATAGAAAAATTTCGTGAAGACTGGGATAGCGTTAAATTAAAATTAGAGGACAACTCAAAACTAACCATTGAGGTGGAACTAGAAAACAAAGCAGACACAGAGGTCATAGATGAAGTTTTACTAAAACTGCGTACTAATTATTTTCTTACTTGTGATGTTAATGACGATGAGGAATCCGAAACTCTAGAAGATGAAGTTGAAAATCCAAGAAATTTACTTACTTACAATAACCCAAACATTTTAGGTGATACCAATATATTCTGTCCCATAGCATTTTTTAGCCACAGAGTTTTATGGGAAGGTAAATCGGAATTTAGTGCCAAATATAATAATAAACTTTATTATTTTAGCAAGGAGGAAAACCTTGAAATGTTTAAAAAATGTTGTTTCCTATCAAGAATATAATAAACCGTTCAAAACGCTCCCTCCACTCAGAATTTGTGTCATTGGATGCATAGGAAGTGGGAAAACAACAATGTCAAAGTTAATTGCTAAAGAGCTTGGTCTGTTACATGTTGATTTTTCCGAAGTAGTTAATATACTTCTTATGCCAAAACACTTTAAAAAAGTTGGCCTTAAATATGAAAACTATTTCACTGATGAACCTATTGACGAAGAAAGAATAATGGAATTTCAAATGGATGAAGAAAATGAAAATCTTATATCCGGCATATTGAGTAATGAAACGGAATTGAGAAGAATGATATATAATTATTTTGAACGAGGAATACCAGTTTTATCGGCCCTTATCCAGAGACTTATAAAAAAACTCTGGTTTACAGATCCTTATGCAAAAACAGGTTTTGTCCTAGATGGTTTTCCACGACTACCGTCTGATGTTGAAGAAATGGTTGCTTGTTATTGTATTCCTGATTTAGTCATTGAATTAGAAGGAAGTTCGGAAACTATGTTGCAGCGACTGTCTCCAAAAATGTATAAGACTTGGAGGGCCCAATTAAATGAGGCTAAATATAACGCTAAACTAAAGTTCGATGGTGAAATGCGTGATTGGATGAACCTTATAACAAAAAAAGTAGTTGCAAAGCTGATATTGGAAGATATTTTCGATAAGATATTCGCGTGCACTGATGAACCAAATATTATATCATCGGCAGATAGTGTAATAATGGATGCACACCCCCAGGGCTCATTAAATCTTGACGCAAATTTGTTTGCTTTCTATAATGATATTATACAAGAGTTTCCGGCGCCTACTGATCTAAATGAATGGGAAAAAGCCGACGAGGCTCGTGAGAGAATAGATTCTAGGCTGGAGAGTATTTATGAAGTAGACGATGAAGCAATTCAATCTTTAAAAGATATCTTATTGGAACAGAAAATAAAAACAATATCTATTGGTAAGAAATCTATAAAGAAAGTTTTACGAATTGTTTTATTCAAACTTTCAAATTTGAGAAGCCGATGCTTATCGTTGTTTGAACAAACTTTTGTAATAGAGTGTGATATAGCTGAAATGTTGTTAATGGAAGGATTTTACTGTTTTAGTAAATTCCATCGCATGTGCCCAGTTTTCGTTTTAGAAAATCCAACCACTATTTACAATCCATTTAAAATTCTAAAAAAAGAGATAAAGTGTTTCCAGTTATTCACAGAGCTTACGTTTATTTTGTTTTTGGTGAAGAAAGTCTGAAGAAATTCAGGACAAATCCGTTAAAGTATGTAAGTTCTGATATTATGCAGTCATTTAAGAACTATCCGCTCTCAATATCAATTATTGGGGCACCGAAGTCTGGTAAAAGCACTTTGGCGGAAAGAATTGCAAGACGTTATGGATTGATATGTATATCAAGAGGAAAAGCTATAAGATATTTATTAGAAAATATGTATTGGACAGAACTAGGAAAATGCATACAAATGAGCCTCAGTGAAGGTCACTGTGTACATTTTCATCACATTGCAATAGCGGTACAAACAATTGCAATAGATCACAGAACTATGACCAACGGATATGTCTTTGACGGATTTCCTGAATCTGCTGCTGAAGGATTGGAACTTAAAAATGTCGGCTTAAATCCCAATATATTTTTGATATTTCAAATAATATGAACTTCGTAAAAAAACATGCTGCTAATGAAGTTTACTTTGATATTTTAAAAAGAAAACCTCCTTATGCTGGTCCTTTTATTGAGTATAGATACTTAAATTGGTCGGATAAGAGTTATCAAATTCGAGATTGGATCTATCATCATGGCGCCCAAAATCTTTATACGATAAATGGAAAGGAATCGAGATGGCAATGTTTTAGAATTGCCACTAGTTATATAGAGAAAACTATTCCAAAAATACACTATTACTTGAAAAATGTTGGTAAAAAAATTGTTTCTCCAAGTTGTATGGGCATTTCTAAC
Organism: Leucinodes orbonalis; assembly: GCA_019425675.1. Taxonomy (NCBI): domain Eukaryota; kingdom Metazoa; phylum Arthropoda; class Insecta; order Lepidoptera; family Crambidae; genus Leucinodes; species Leucinodes orbonalis. Next base: position 15,825 of record PQWD01003756.1, read on the forward strand.
GATGTCTTTCAACAGAGAATGTCTAATTTCGAAAATATGTGCCCGCTGTGCTTACAAATGAATGTACTAAGGCATAGTAATCACCCAGTTGACAAAAAAGGTATTATCCAATACAAAAATAAGTTTTACTGGATTTGTCCAGATCATATGAATTCTGTATTGAAGTATCCTGATCGTTATTTATCGGTAAAAAAGATTGAAATACCTGAAATACCTGCCAAGGTAAAAACAGTTAACACTACTTTTGTTTATGAGAATGGTATCTGTATGGTTACTTACGCTGAAAATTTGCCGTCTCAAAAAATTGTTCGTGGCAGCAACCAATATGCTGCAAGTTTTCGCGGAAAAACCTACATGTTTTGTAGTGCACATTGCCTGGATAAGTTTTTAGCGAAACCGCACATGTACAGTGATATTGTAGTGTTCAAAGATACGAAGAACTTTCCGAAGCTGTGTCTTAAAAAGTTGCCTAATCTTGGATACTTGGAACAAACTGTTGGAATAATTATAACTGACGCATGTTGCTCTGTAAATGTATTAAGGCCCAAATATCCAGGGCTTGACATTAAAGTATCTGCATTAATTTACATAGCCTTATACTTTAAGACTCATAATCCAAATAATACTAATAAAGATGTCACACAACTTTACAACAAGGCCGCACACGTGTATGAAGCCAGATGCAAAATGATTTTAGATCTAGGTTTACGTTTAAGATCTATGGATAATCCATTCGCATCGTATCCTAAATGTTGCAATAAAATTAAATATCTTGATTCAAGCACAGTACGAAAACCTTCTAGCATGATTTACGATACACTGAGTGGTCACACCAACACGTCTAAATTTATGAAATAGATGTTCTTGATATTGTTTAAATTTCGATGAGATTTTCATTAAATATTTTTATACACGTTACAATAATGTTTATTTTTGTGATATTTTGAACCTACTCATAGAAAATCATCTTGTTATCAACGAGGTAAAATTCTAGTCTATTTTTCATTCCACCTTAGTGGGCTTATTTGCTATCACAAATCTAAGTATGTATCGTTTTCTTTCAGCAAGTAGGGTTCCAGTTCCGGATGAGAGATTTGATTATCTGTGCGAGTTCCACAAACCGGCTAGGTAAGTTTATTTCCCATTCAATTAGGTGATATGGGTTTATGAAAATATAACTTGCTTACTTATAAGGCAATACGTGGTCTAGTGCATTCAGCGTTGGATTTGATCTCCGCGTGATCCGGAGGTCGTGGGTTTGATCAATCACGCGGGGAGTCCACATATTGTAAGTTACTTCTGCTGATTTTCCCAGTTTGCTTAGGTCTTTGTAGTTGAATCACCTGATTGCGACCACCGAACGCTTAGGCCACTAGATCACGGAGATAGTTCATTTTTTCAATCACCGTTTCTAATAAATGGCTCTGCGTTTATGAGCTGTAAGTATTAAAATGTTATGTTTTTATTTTTCAGCAAGTTCCCGCTTTTTGAACGTCGTAGATTATTGCTGGTCTGGTGCGAGGCGCCGCAGAGGGTCAGGTCTGGGCAATGCTTCCTGTCACACATAAAAGCGTGCGACGCTATTTTCAACCTGTGCCGTAAGTTTTTGGCATTGTTTCCCCTTTTTGGGTTTTAGTTTCTCTTGACCGCATCCAAAAGAGAGCAGCTCGAATCGTCAACGACACAGATCTACCGACCTGGACCTTTTGAGTTTGTGTAGAGATGTGCCATCTCTTTGCATTCTCTACCACTTGTATCACGGGGAGTGTTCCGATGAGTTGTTCAGGCTTGTCGGTTGTGAACGGTACATTAGACGTCCCCGCCGAGAGGCACGAGCCTACCCGTAATGATTTTATTATGAATAAATAAATAAATGATGTATAGGCCTTGGTCGTCCACGAGGGCCCCGTGCGGATTGGACGACTTCACGCCCAACTTTTGAATATCTTCGCAGGCGTGCGCAGGTTTCCTCACAATGTTTTTCTGTACGGTAAGAGCGTCGGATCACGTACCTACATATAATTTCGAAAATTCGAATACACATTGGTACGTGGCGGGATTTGAACCCGCGCTATCGCGATCGGAAAGCGACGGCCTACACCATTGAGCCACCGACGCTACCACCACCACCGTACATCTCGGCCTTTCATAGTTCATAGTTTCAATCCTGACGTAATTTTCAGCCACGTACGACAAAATGTCGTGTGGGAATGAACTTCCTCTGGATACATTTGGATTTCCAGAATCCGTTGCTCAAACGTATATTTCCTGCAATGAATTCAGTAGGAAACCTTTGTGGCCAGAGTTTCTAAACCCCAAATCACTCTTTACTTTAAGGTGCATTTGATGACGAGGACGTTATCCATGTTGACGGAGACGTGAACCCAGTTCGTGACTTGGAGACAATCGGCGAAGAATTGCGGCTGAAGGACGAAGAGCAATTGTTGCAGAATCTTGAGAAGCTTGACCGCGTTGTGAACCGAGGTGGCGAGAAGAAGCTTAAACCGGAATACGTATATAATTATCATATTTTGAGCATTATTATTTAGATCAATAGATCATGATAGACATCATGTATTTTCAACGGAAAGACGCATATTATTTATTGGTCCTTCGAGCCGGATCAATGTTCAAGTTAACTTAGGTTACATTGGTGTAAATAAAAGTGGACTGTCCTATACTATACATAAAAGTGCACTGTTATTTTTAAAGTACATTGATCAATCTTACGCTAGTCGGATAATCGTGAGATTCGTTTGCGCCGTTCGGCGGCTCTGTGGACGTTTTCTGTCTGCGGCCCCGTGCGTGGACACTAATAAAATATATATGTTCATATTGTACTGTTTTATTACAGGATGCATTAACAAAAATTAAGACAGTTTTAGTTGATGAGAAAAAACATATCCGATTCGGGGATTGGAGTGCAGCCGATGTATGTATTACAAATAAACATTGAATTTTAATCAAATGCCATAATTTATGACAATTTATTTTTTTGTTTTTCAGATTGAAGTGCTGAACAAATATCTATTCCTGACATCTAAACCGGCTTTATACTTAGTCAATTTGTCTGAGAAAGATTACACTCGAAAGAAAAACAAATGGTTTGTATAAAAAATTCTGTTTTTTATGTCATCTGTATTATGTTTTAATTATTTTCTTACTGATCAGAATAACAATGTACCAAAATTTCACTATGGGAAATATGTCTCAGCATTTAGCATTTGAAACTCAAGTCATCCCGTCCCAGAGTAAAAAATATCCTGCCTTTAAAAGAAGTTATAGTGACTCGTAACTTTTGTGATATAGTTGATGTTATGAAATATCACTGCCCCTTACACCCAATATTCAATTACTTACCTATATTATAAAGCTGAAGAGTTTGTTTGGCACCGACATCAAAATTATGAAAGAATTATTTAAACATTTCTACCTGGCTTAAAATAGATTTTTAGCTTGAAGTCGGTATTTTTTTTGTTAAGAAATATTTTTATCGTAATCGTTCAACTGGCCGGCAGTTACCAAAAAGTTCGAATTAATTTCATTTAAATGTAAATTTTGTACAACAACAATACCGAATATTTTTTAGGTTGCCCAAACTCAAGGAGTGGATTGACAAGAACGATCCCGGTGCGCCACTTATTCCATTCTCAGGAGTTTTAGAATCGAAATTGTTGGAAATGGATCCGGTTGAAAAACAAGCTTACTTGAAAGAGCACAATATAACTAGGTAAGTAGAGTTTGACTTTTCGCAGTTTGTTTTAAATTACCAACAGTAATATTAATTAGATTTCAAAGCAGTGCATATCCTGTGCGTTCAGACAATCCGGAAGGTCGCCAACATATAAAATAATTCCCTCTTAGGTATTCGCCCATATTCCTCTACAGATTTGAAACTTTTGGCGATCTTTTGTCATCAACAGCACCAAATTCGACATAAATGTAAATTTAGGTTTTGTTTTTGCTATTAGTATCACTCACTTTGCATACCCTACTCATTATCTCTGTGCACACCACTGTGTCCAAGCATACAAGCAGTATTGAATTTACTCTTATTAAACGTTCTAAACAGTTTAATGTATTTTTCGCAGTGCTCTAGACAAGATCATCGTACAAGGATACAAAGCGTTGCAGTTAGAATACTTCTTTACTGCTGGCCCCGATGAAGTCAAAGCTTGGACGATCCAGGTTTGTCAATTTGTCTTGATTATATACTTGTACTATTCAATCTTTATGCGGTGCTTGTAATTTGAATTACCTTCGAAACGATCGCAAACTGAATGTGAAATGTTACGCCATTGAACCCTGAAAGTTAATACCGGACCACGCAGCAACCTAATGATTTATTTATAAAGGTGTGCTTACAGCTAAACGTAATCAACGTTTATATTAACATTTTCATAAATAAGGTTCACATATGCAAGCCTTTTACATGCACACTCAACATTTTGTTGTTAGAGGCATTGATGAGCGGTTTGGGTGATATAATAAGTATTTATGTATTTAATTTACAGAAAGGCACAAAAGCGCCTCAGGCAGCGGGTAGGATCCACACAGATTTCGAAAAGGGATTCATAATGGCTGAAGTTATGCATTTCAAGGACTTCCGGGAAGAAGGCTCTGAAGCAGCATGCAAGGCCGCCGGCAAATATAGACAACAAGGTAATTTAATAAATTTCATCCAGCATTTTAGTCTGATATCAGTTTGCGACCCGCACTGGGCTCGCGTGGACGACTAAGGCCTATACACCCGCGTACGGGTAGGCTCGTGCCCCTCGGTGGGGACGTTTAATGAGCTGGTGATGATCAGTTTGCGAACGGTAACCTTTCGACGACCCATTCGGTGTAATAATTGAGACGTCGGCTACTACACCAAGGGTTCATGGTTCGGTCCCCAGGCAGTACAAACATTTGTATGCATGACCCTGGCCGTCTCTATTGGTCTGGGTGTTTCTATGTATGTTTATATAATATGTATGTATTTACAAAAAAGTATAAAATGTATATTTAACCGTTGTTTAGTACCCATATTACAGGCTTCACGCTTAACATGGGGCTAGATGGCGCTGTGTGAATGTCAATGGATATTTATTTATTTATTACTAGCTTTTGCGTGCGACTTCGTCCGTGTGGAATAGTTACTTTGGCCTAATGCTCTCTTTAACCCGCTACTTTATTTATATAGGTGAGTTAAAACTGCGATATCTCATAAGATATCAATTTAAGTTGAATGATGTAAAGGGCAATTTTGTTTAAAATGAAATACTTGTAATGAATAAAGTATTTATTTGGATAGGGATTATTATCATATTTATGAAAACACCTTCGCAAATGATGCATTATTTTAGAAAAAAAATTTAGCAAAAAATATGTTATGGGGAGCTAACCTTAAAAGATAGACATATGCTGTCGCGGACTTTTTTGTAAACCTTTAAAAGGGGAACAATATTCTCATACATGACTTTTGCGAAACTTTAACCGTTTACGAAGCGAAAGCTCCAAGTATGAAAAACTCCCATTGCTGCTCAGCTTCTATTGCTCGTAACGTGATATATAGCCTATAGCCTTCCTTGGTAAATAAGCTGTCTATCACTGAAAGAATTTTTCAAATCGAACCAGTAGTTCCTGAGATTAACGCGTTCAAACAAACAAACTCTTCAGCTTTATAATATTAGTATAGATTATTTCTGTTAAAGAATCAACTTTTGACTTAATAAATAATAAGTCAAATACAGATTTGACGTTATTTACCTTTGACTCTATTTTTATCTGACGTTAATTTTTTTCTCATAACTTGACAGTAAAATTTTTATTATGGAAATAATGATTTTTTTCTTAATTATTAGATTATTACGATGGTACGCAAATATATGCTTCAACTGTAGTGTGGTACCTATGTATTTAACATATAAAATATTACAATGAAAAAAGAACTATATATAAAATAAATTTAAAAATGATATCTTTAATATAAATTGGGAAGTATTATTAAAACCTGAGAATAACATTAACGAAAACTATAATTTATTTTGCAATATCCTACAAAGCTCTTTAGAGAAATGTATGCCTAGAAAATTAGTAATAAATAATATAAAAACGAAGATAAAATACTTAACAACAGGACTTAGAACATCATGTCGTTATAAAAGATTCCTAAAATAAATAGTGTCTCAATCTAAATCAGAAAGTATAAAACAATACTATAAAAAATATTATAAAACACTTCAATATGCCATAACAGAATCTAAAAAAATCACCAATAAACGCCAATTTGACAACTCTAAATAAAACAAAATTTATGGGCAAATTATAAGTAAAGAAACTAACAAACAGATACGAATAAATGAAAATCTAAAATTAGAATTAACTAACACTAAAACATTAAGTAACCCTAAACGAGTAGCAGATACTTTTAATACCTTCTTTGCTTCTATTGGGAACTCTCATAGAAAGTTCTGCACTGAAAAAATGTATTCTCTATTATTTTATTTGGCCAAATAAAATAATAGAGAATACATTTTTTCTTCGCCCCGTCGACTATAAGGTACCTTCCCTTAAGATATCCGTAATCAAGCCTATACATAAAAAGGGACCAACAACGAACATTAACAATTATCGCCCAATTGCTTTGTTACCATCTTCAGCAAAAATATTTGAATCCGCTATGGCTAATCGTCTGTACTCCTTCTATGAAAAATTTAATATCTTACACGTAAACCAAAACGGCTTTAGGAAAAACCACTCCACAACATTGGCAATATATAAATACATAAAAAATATATTAGACGAAATAAACAGTAAAAACATTGCGGTGGGCCGTCTGCTCGATATGAGTAAGGCCTATGATAGAGTCTCTCATGACATATTACTAGAAAAATTATATCAGTCAGATATTAGAGGTATAACCCATCATTGGTTCGAATCTTATCTCAGAAATCGCTTTCAATATGTGGAAATAGAAAATACTTATTTTGAAACGGGTATGATTTCAAACACTAGATCTGATAGAGTCCTAATCTCTGGCTCTATCCCACAAGGAAGCGTTTTGGGATGCATCCTTTTCCTTATCTATATAAATAATCTTCCTGATATATTAGATAACCACTGCTGATGATATTTTTATAATGATCCCTTGCTCCAATGCTGAAGAATTAGAAACTAAATTAAATACAACCTTAGATAAAAAAGTTAACTGACTTGAAAAAATAATTTGGAACCTAACCTTATTAAAACTAAAATAATTCAATTTAAACCCTATCAAAAAGCAGCTCTACAAATTTCATATGAATATAAAAATACTCCTCTTGACTTTGTACAATCGGCCACATTGTTGGGAATAGTCCTGGATACCCACCTAAATTGGAAACCACATATCCAACAATTAATAAATAGATTGTCCTCATTTACTTTCACTCTACAACACCTCAAAAAAGTAACAGATTTTAAGACCGCCCATACAGCTTATTACGCATATGCTCATTCTATACTCTCCTACGGGATAACTCTGTGGAGGAATTCAAGTAATGTGCAGAAAGTATTTGTCCTACAAAAAAAGTGCATCCGAATACTTACAAACATTGACCAGCGAGAATCATGCAGACCCTACTTTATTGAAAATAAAATATTAACCCTAACGTCCTTGCACCCATACTTATATTCCCCAATAAAACAATGAAACGTAACAATTTTAATTGTTTTTATTGTTTTAGTTATGTTACCTTTCTTCATGTTATATTGTGTTATTTAAATGTGTAGTTTTTAAGATAATAATATGTAAATGTTATGTCTTTCTTTCTTTCTATCTATGTAATGTGACATGCAATAAAAAAATTGAATTTGAATATTCTTTACTGTTAATTTCTTGATAAAAAATATTTTGTTTTCCAGGTCGCAACTATGTAGTTGAGGATGGCGATATTATATTCTTTAAATTCAACGCCGGCGCCGGTCTTAAGGACGCTAAAAAGAAATGACGCGACAAAGTACTGCTCCTTGTGGTACACATGCTGTATCTCAATCTCGTGCTCTACACGATGCTACACGTCGCTTAAATTTCACTCTCCGCTGCGGATAACATAAACAATGCCCTGGCAATATCACCATAAGGTACACTTTAGCCTGTTATATTATAGGTATATTTTTATTGCAAGTTATAATTATCATTGCCAGTTTACTCTAGCAAAAAATGCGCTAGCAAAAGCACTTCCAACTTATCTAAGAAATGTTGTTAGGCAATTAACATTCGGCTTATTTGTTATAGTATCTTAGGTTATTGAATAAAATGTGCTTTGGTTCGCGCTGGCGAAATTATCTAATTGCTAATTTATACAATTAGCTTTGCAAAAGCATTCTGATGCAATATGACTTATACCTATTAAGTGAATATAGTTAAAGTTATGAAATTATTTATATTTGGCAATTTTTATGTTATTTGGGATGAAGAGTGACGGCAAATGACATTATTTATACTTGAAATATCTAACATTTGAATAAAGCTTTGTAAATGTTTGTACATTGAAGTTTAATTGTGTTAAGTTAAGCATTTTAATCATTGAGTTTTGGATTGTTGCATATAATATATGTAATTTTTTCCGTAAACCTAATGTAAAAGTAATGATTAAGTTATGTGTACAATTTGATTACAGCATGTAGTTTTGTTCATGAATTTATAAATACGTTACTACTAAAATAAATAACGATAATGGTTTCAAAAGTTTATGTAACTCTTTATTATGTTCATCTTTTTTATTATGTTAGTAATACACTTAACAACTATTGCACTGTTGATACGTCAGAATTCATTCTGACATTATCAGTTCACAAATTAGGTACTTAAACTAGACACGTTGTTGATATGTTAAATGTGAGTTGATTTTACTTTTCATTATTTAATACTTAAATATCTAATGAGATCAACGTAAATTGAAACAGGTAAAAGTATTTCAGTTAAAAAACGGCAACAAACTCTTCTATTCTGACAACATTTTGGGTATTTGTTCCTCGTCGATATCTCCAAAAGCCTCAAAGTACAACTTCTCTAGCAGAATCCTGATCTGTTTAAGGAACCTCTTGAGGTTTATGTGCGACAGTACTCCTTGTTCCGTGACCGGGGGCAAGTTTCTCCTTGTCTTTATCGGTGTTGTTGAATACTTTTTTCAGGATATACGGTAGTGATTGGCTAACGGCTTCTTCCCATTCCTTTAAAATTAAATATATGTATAAATATGACTACATAAAAGAATATTAATATATAAAAAGAATTCATTGTTTCTTAACGCCGTTATTCATTTAAATCAAGTATTAAAAAGTTTTTTAGCTAACTCCATCACTCACTCACTCAAAAAGTGTCCGCGGCAAAATTTTGCCAATCGCGACATTTGTGCAAAATTTTTATTCATAGGTCGCTCGCTACGTAAGTGACATACTCGTTGTAGTATGATTATGCTTCTGTTTTTGTACTCTTTAAATAACGCCTGAAGCTCAAAATTTTAATGAATATAAGAATATGTCAACGTATGTGTCAAGCTGCTCGGACATTTTTTGGTTGATATTTCTTCGTGATTGTGAATCTAGTTAGTTTGTTTAGCTGAGGGTAGCTGTCATGACCATACCTTCATCTTACCTCTAACTTTTTATCGAAATAAATTAGAATTTTTGCTCACAGGACATATAGGATATTAGGAAAATACTCTTTTTAAACTTACTTGATAATCCTCATAAAGTGTATTAACACATAGCATGTCTTCAATCAGATTTATCTTGTTTTTGTCCATGTCAGTTTGTTTGAATATGTTAATGAGTAAACGCCCCATTGCTGTCAGTGTACTGCCAGCACTAAAAATTCAAATATAGCTCAGTCTGTTTTTTTAATATTCATCAATACACGAAAAAAAGACTAGGTGAGTCAAATTTAACCTACTTTAATCAACCGACGTTAATTGATAAATAGTGGCCAAAAAGTTCCTAAATATTTAAAAGTAATATTCTAAATCATCAAGACATAAAACAAACATAAATTATTATATTTGCGAGTAAGATGAAAAGATTTGACATTTGGTCTACCGATTGCGCCATCGAGCAGAAATATAGACTTAGTAGGCGCCCGTCGTTTCACCTATTTCGATAGCGATGTCGTACCGTTACCAAAAACCTTATTCTTAGCCGAATAGTATAATTAGCTTTGACATGTTTACCCGGTGACGACAAGGTTGTTTGCATCGATCAACAATCGAAACTTGGAGCAAAGGAATGACATTTGATTTTAATAATTAATTAGTTAATACTACCTGCACACACTTTCTCTGCTGCCTATAATTTGCTTAACGGATGTTATGAGTCGTTCGTGTGTATCTCTCATTAGGAACTCCAGTGGTTCGCAATCGCCTGGTGGTAGTGACCCATATTGTACGAGCAGACGTTTTTGTACTACCGTGAACTGTTTTTGTAAAACGTTCATTTCGTCCTGCAAAATATGTATCTGTAATAACCTCAATCTTACCTATTCCTACCGCCATAACAGATATATCATTAATCTTTGTTTTAGCTATTTTCTGGGCTAAAGGGTGAAATACTATGGGTTGAATGCGACTTAACATCCTTACGATATAATTAAGCAAATGCGACGTAGTGTGATCCTGTTTACAGGTTCAATAATCTACCTATTATAGCTATTGGCGACAAATGCTACTTACCTACCTCTAAGCCGTCTATCTTCGACATAAATAAAATTATTACTGTAAATACATCTAGGTGGTATATTATTTACTTGTTTATTATCACTATTTTGATGCTGGTAAGCATAAAATAGTGATAATAGCCATCCATCCGACATAGCCCGCCGGATCAGCAAGTTGAAGTGGCAGTGGGCTGGTCACGTATGTCGCAGAACCGATGGCCGTTGGAGCAGGCGAGTTCTGGAGCGGAGACCGCGTCTTGGCAAACGTAGCGTAGGACGCCCTCCGGCCCGATGGACCGACGACTTGCAAAAGGCCGCTGGTGGAAGCTGGATGAGAAAAGCGGAGGACCGGGATGTCTGGCGCAAAATGGGGGAGACCTATGTCCAGCAGTGGGCTACAATAGGTTGAAGAGAGAAGCATAAAGTCTTTACTTACTTCAAGCTCTTTTAATTTTATCCTATCCTTAGCATGCGTCTCAATACTTTTGAGGAACTTTAGGACAATCTGCTTAAAAATTTCCTTATCAATTTTAAAGCATTGTTTGTAATCTTTTACGCCCATTCTCGTAAAATGGTCTGATAGTTTTAACATAAAGTGTTCAAGAATTGCCACCATTTCGGGAAAACCATTTGCTTCCAACGAGTATTGAGTATCTGCAGCTTTAAGTGTTATCTTATTTTTCGTTGATATATATTGTAGTGTAACCGATTTCGATGAATTTCCATGATTATAGATTTCTTCCTCAGAAAAATCTGAAAGTGTGAAGTATGCAAAAGCCTATTTAATAGGTATCATGCAACATTTAAAATGGCTAGAAGCGATTAAAATAATATAAAGTACTTACCCGTAAATATTCTGCTGAATTCAACGCACGGTTTATTAGTATTAATGTAAAATTTTAATGGTTTTTCGATGTCCATTTCGGTAGGCTCACAGTACAAGCTGATTGGTAGTAAAACCGTTCTGGAGAGGACAAATATTTTTCCAATGTTGTCCGTTATTGTTATTAGAATCTCTACACATGTCTCATTGATTGTTGTGTCGTAAGTTTTAATGAAAACGTGCGTTTCAATTATTTCTGTACCGTTCACACCGTCCATGCATATCGTTGATTCGGAGCAAGCAAACGGGGGAGTACACACATAAGTGATTTGAACATTTTCAATAATTTTAGGATCATCGCAGGTGAGTATGACTACGATAGGGCATTTTAGTAGGTGTAATATTTCGTCGTCGTTTGAGTATTCTTGCAATGGGTGCTGAGTAGATTTGCCAACGTCTGCTTTGATTGAGATTGTCTGTAGCGCTTCCATATTGATATTGTCGAGATCTGAAAACAGATTACAATAAAGTAGGTGAGTCGATACTATGACTCAATACTTTTTGAAACCCCTAATATAAAGTTTAATATCAAATTAGCACTCAACATGTTGTTCAATAAATTGATAAACATTGCACGTCTGATAAGATGAAATCTGCGGTCATAGCGTAATATCAATGACCGTAAGATCAGACGTGTTATGAAGAGGAGAGATCGTAACTGGGTAAGCATAGCGTGCGTCCTCCGACCCAATAGCCTTGTCGCTGGCGGAGGCTGCATGAGAAAAACAGAGGACTGAGGAATCTGGCGCAAAATGGAGGAGACTTATGAATGTCAAGCGGTGGACCGTTGGTCTATTTTCAAATATTCGTGTTGCCTTCTCATATATAGGAAGGATTTTAAATGCCATAATATTATGCTACATACAACTTATGTGTACGATTGTGTGAACTTGAAAGAAATAACCTTATTCTTAGCAATTTTACATCGTTCATCATCCTACCTACCTCCAGTGTTTTCCAGCAAAGATTGCAACTGTTCTTCCACAGTTTCCAGCTCCTTTTGCACCTGCTCTGGGTCAGCGGTTTCGTTCATCACAGGAGCTACGTTAGCGTTCAAATCCGGCTCTGTGCCTAAGTAGCCTACTGTTAATACGCCTGTTGGCGACAACGTCACCAACCCGCCAGGGAGACCCTTGAGAAAACATCTGCCTATAGCAATAGCAGTGTCGAGCATATCACAGCACCACAACAGTGTCGTGTTTTCATAAATATATAGTTTGCAATCGTTTGACGTCACCATAACAAGCAAACGAGCCCCAGGTTCTGTAAATATTAAATTTATTTATGTAGCTCTGCCAAATTTGAAAATTAGCTTGATGATGCTTCAACTCAACTGTTTTATCTGTAATAGCATAAATGCTTGAAGGGAGACGACAGATTTAGGCACTATTATACCTACTCTTAGATTCAGTTTTTATAAAATCCGCTAGATACCTTCTTACTGGTGGTATTAGAAAAGGTAGCTTGAAAATAAGTTAACTGAATGAAATAAATAGTTAATTCACCCAGGTGAACTAAATACACTTTGAGTAAACTTGAATTACCTGGGTGCATTTAAATTACTCATGCCGTAAACTTAATTTACCTAGGTGATTGTACTAAATACACTTTAAGTTAACCGGCGGTAAGCGTTCAGGCACTAACTTAGATGAACTTACGTAGGCTTGGTTTGTGCTTCAGTACTAAGGTATACAATGGCCGCCTAGTATCAATTGTACCATTGACAAGCACTATTGATGGTTGTGGCCTGATTGAGCTACTTTTTGGATTTCTCAACGATTTTATTTTTCATATGTGACGTTACCTGCCACCTATAGTACCCTTCAACTGCCGGACTTTAAATAGTACCTAATTTTAAATAATAATGGACTTCATGTGTGGGTCATGTATGTATATATATGTAAGTACCTAATGGTCGAAATAAAATAACGTTGCGAATTTCAAAGTTTTAAAGATCCTGGTGGTTATAATTCCTTCATAAGAGTCAAATTCGAGTTATTTAGACAACTTACCATAAAACCAGCCGATCAGGTAGGCACAGAAACAAACTGGCACAAAATCAAATTTAATCATGTACTTCATGAGCCCATTGTCTTGAAAACAGTAAAGATGACGTTCACCTAAAGCTACAATGCTAGAGAAGTTGTTGCTTGTCTGTAAATTATAAAAAAGTATGTTTATTTTCCGTAATTTAATAAAAATAAACAGGTTTCTATAGAACCAAGTTGATTAATATTTTTTAGTAATACCTGAGGCAATCGAAACGTTTATTTAACTTTATACGAATCAAAACTTCTCTACTGTGGACCCCGTAAATAAAAATGTAGGTACTTAGGTGAGTAGGTACCTACCACTGTATACTAGCTTTTTCAATGTAAAACAGACGTACTTAAGTAGGTAATAAATATTTTTGTAGATATCATGAACATGATTTCACTGCATCATCACTGACAATGAATGTTATTTTTATACAACTGTTTAAAAAATATTCATATAAGTACCTACTTAACTAAGTAACTACTTAGTTACTTTCCAACCTAAATCCAAACTCTATCAACTAGTTCAATGAGGTTCGATGTGATGATCTCACAAACGTTTCACCAGTTCAAATCGAATGTTAATTTTCCTCTATTATGTAGTCAGACATACCTGTAGATCTTTAGGGACACAATCGTCAATGAAACATCAGATACTTAATATTTTTTGAACCACCGTTATATTCAGAAAAGTCGGTTAAAAAAAAAGTTTTCAAAATTACCTGAATAATTTGAATTGCGGTAACTTCTTCGCCTGCATTGTAAACCCACTGCGGTATGTTTTTTTTGTTCTGTCGTAAACTTATCTCGCTGAACTCTCGTAACTGCTGATAGCTGTACCCGTGAAAAGTGACTTACATAGGTAAATAATAAGAAGCTAATTTTTTTTAAAGTTTTTATTCCAGGTTCTTGAAAAATCTCATTGTTGTCACGATAACCTAACCTAAAAGACTAATGAAAGGAGGAATACTTTTCTCAAAACAAGTGTATGTTAAATTAAAGTTAGTTAGTCAATATAGGTACGCTTGTTTTGTGCGGAGTTCTACATGGTACCTACTAGATAAGCTTCTTCTACGTCACTTTACCTAACTACTTGAGATAAAATTTGAGCGTCCTGGGGCGCCCGGAACATTTGGAAAAAGTGACTAGCCAAGGCTTTACGGCCAGCCGAACCATCAAGATTTTCTACGATTGCCTACCTAATATTAACAAGTACTCAAAAAGGCAGGCATCACAACATAGGAATTGGCCAAATGCGACACTTTAAATTGTGGCGAAAATTCAACAAATCAACCAGCAAACGTTGCAGGACACACATTTTTAAAGATTATCCAGCCTCGTGTAGCTGACTTTTCTTCCATTACATCAAAACTTTTGTTTCGTTCCTTTCAAATATTAAAAAAATATATGTTATCATAATCAGCTCATTAAACGCGGTCCCAGTGCGGATCGGTCGACTTCACACACAACTTTTGAATCTCTTCGTAGTCGTCCGCAGATTTCCTTACGATGTTTTCCGTCACAGTAAAAGAGTCGGATAACATACAGAAAGTTTCGAAAACATATTGGTACGTGGCGGAATTTAAACCTACGCCCTCCCAATCGGAAGGCAAGATGCCCTCAGAATAAGCCACTGAACACTCTAAAATAAAAAAAAAAGTATTATTTTATTTATTTTTAAAATGTCTATTCATCTATTTTCGTGATTTTGTGGTGCTTTTTAATATTGTTTAACATTTTGTAGCAAATATTAGCTAAATATTTACGTATGTTATATGTTTGAGAATACAAGTCTTACCTATAAATTTCTAGAATCCATGTAGATTTACTAATAACAAATGAATCGCAACTGGCAATGTAATTCACTGGCCCTGGGTATTATAACATCATTAAATATGCACATAAATAGAAATGTATCTTGATCGAAGAAACTTAGGCTGCCGTCTAAGCCCTGGATACATATGAGATCTCTTGTTTTAATGCTACCAAACGGTCCGCATGTCAAACTATGTGATTTCCTAGTGAAAGTATGTTTTATAATAGGTTTTAGAACATTTTGATCCCCTGTAATTACATAATTTAATTTACAATTATGCATTTTCATTTCATTACAATAAACACATTCGTTTTAGTAATAAAGTGAAAAGGCATGCATAGCTTATGCTTAACTTAGTATCGATTACTATAAACTACACGCATACGGATTTAAAAAAGAATTATTTCGAATAAAAATTGAAAAGAACTTTAGCAAGGTACCTAAATCTTACCTGCAACAGTGTGACCTTCTTTTTTGTCGAATTGATAAATTATATAACATTGCGGATGAAGCACAATTATGTGCCTATCAACAGAGCCCCTAAAATATGAATAAGTAGATTTTTAATTAAGATTCGAAAATAGAAATACCTTTAATAAATTATAATAAAAAAGAAATTAAATATTGGCTCTATTTATTTAACTTACGCGATAAATTTACCAGTATCTATTTGTAATACAACTTCATTGAGCTGAACTTCTAAAACCATGTTAGATACGTCTTCATCTAAACTTGGTTTAAATACTTAAGTAATATTCTTCAGCAATGAGGATACAATCACTATCTGTGTGTGAATTAAACCTATCCACTTTGAGACAACCTGAATTTTGAATACCTATAGCAGTTCTACTCTCTTGGAGTTTGTTATTTGACCACCACTGTTTAATTTTAAATAAAGACATTTTAAATATAAATAAAAGACAATCAACAACCTTTAAACTATTTTAACTTTTGTTTGTTATCATTGTGTAGCCTTGGTTACCAACTCTTTCTGATCACTCTTGACTTTAAAAATACATAAACGAAAAACAACATGTCTTTGTTTACTTGGGATTAAACTACCCTTCCCTAGATACTGATATTATTTGTATGTTTATTTAGATTATATGACGAAACCCTTCGTATATCTACGTGAAGGTAGGTACATAATTAGTACATACCTATTTGATTCCAGAAGTTACTAGAAAGACTTTTTGCAGCATCTTATTTTTAGTGGCAACAATGATATCATATGGGTATTTATATCATTGGTTGCTATGCAATATTTTCTTAAAGAAATAGGTTAAATAAATATCCACTGACATTCAGACAGCGCTATCTAGTCCCATGTTAAGCGTGAAGCCCTATGGTGAAGCCTGTATTACGGGTAGGTACTAAACAACTGATAAACATACTTATACACATTTTTTTTGTAAATGTCTACATATTATACATAGTTTAAGATAGTTTAGGATACTGCAGCTACAATAGAAAATACCCAAACCAATACTAACAGACATGTTCGTGCACACAAGTGTTTATACAGCCCGGGGACAGAACCCTTGGTGAAGATGCCGACACCAAATGGGTCATCAACCAGTTAGGTAAACTATGCTTTGTTTCTGATAAAAACTATCATAAAATATAAGGTTCCAAATAATAAATGGGGGCACGAGTCGACCCTTTAGGGTGATTAGGCCGTAGCCGTCCACGTGGGCCCAGTGCGGATTGGCTGACTTCACGTACAACCTTTGAATCCCTTTGCAGGCGTGAGCAGGTTTTCTCATGACAATTTCCTTCACCCTAAGAACGTCGGATAACTTATTCACATATATTTGTATATAATTTCAAAAATTCGAAAAGACCGAATTCTAAACCTGCTGTGCCCTCCAAGTCGGAAGGCAACAATCCAGACCAATGTGTCACCGACGCACCTTAATCTACTGACATTTAGCGTGCATTAAGCCTGTAATATGGATACTAAACAACGGATAAACATAATATTTTTTTGTAAGTACATACATATTAGATATAAAATTCACCCAGGCCAAACAAACAGTCATGTTCATGCACATAAATGTTTGTGCTGTCCGGGGATCGAACCCGGAAACAGGAAAAGGTTAGCCTTAAAATAAACAAGTAAATAATAGTTTTTAATAACATAGGTTTTAGAAAGTTTTAAGTTCTTGTTGGTTTGTTTTAATCTCGGAGGAATCAGTTTTAAAGCTTTTATTTAGTTAATTATCTATAGCTATATAAATAAATGAAAAAAGAGTCTGTTTGTAAAATTTAAATAAAGTTTTTTTCTTCATGTATATACCGCAACAATTTTTAAATTTTTTGTTTGTCTATCTTTCTGTTTGTTCCGGGTAATCTCTGAAACGGCTGGACCAATTTGGACAGGCCTTTTTTTGGCTGGTAGTTCATACATTGATCTGTATTGTACCTTTATGTGTTCATGTATTAATGAAAAACAGGAGACTTTCATTTTTACCGCACGGCGCGCGTCATTTGAACTTCGCGCTTTTAAGTTGTTTTACTGCGGGAGAATATAATCTTATAACCCGGGGTAATACCGCAAGGGACAGGTAGTGATAAATAATGAGTAAATAAATTACTTAATTTGAACGTTGCTTTATTGTCTATGGCATCATTCACTCATTATGCCTCGCGCTTGCTTAACGCTAGGGGTGCCACTTAAAAAAGATATCGATTCGATGTAAAATATCGGATTCTGGCATTGATGTTTATCGATATATTGCTAGAAGACATCGATATTTTTTTAAGTATCGAATACATTTCACAAAAGTTTAATATAAACTTATTCTAGAGAAATGCGCAAAAATTGTGGCCTATGATTTTGAAGGCGTGAATGTAGAATAAAAGTCGAGTGTAACATAGCTTAACTAGTATTATAATGATAGTGATTATCTATGAGAATCACAATCATTCATTACATAAATATCCATAATCCATTTTATGTTTTGAATTATTATTTTTTTTTTATATACTTTTACCTTTTCTTATTTTTCAATGACATTGTTTTATTTAATTATTAAAAATTTCTAATTGTAACTATTGTATTGTTATAATCAATTTTGTTATAATTAAATTGGATTTTATAATTTCGTGTTTATTATGTGTTGTGTGAGTTAGTAATTTGACTTTAAATATGTATATATATTTTTTTATGTAACTTAATTTTATTTCGTTTAATTATCCTTATTGTTTCGTGTTTTAAAATTGGACTTATAATATTATTTGATTTTATTAATTTGATGGCATTATCTTAAATTCCTATTTGACGGTGAATCATTTGTGTATGTAGTTTAGTTGTTTGATATTATTTTTTTTTGTGTGACGTCATTTATTCACTGGGTTCCGTCAGAATATCGGCGCTATTGCGATGCTTATCTTTATAGCGTCGTAATGGCTTAAGCTGAGGCGGAACCCTTTGACCTTTGTTACGCTATATTATTTTTTTTTAAAAAAAGAGCATATTTTTATTTTTTTCTGTAAAATTTTATATTTTGTTTTGTGATTTTGTAAAGGTCAATAAATGGTATTTCTTTCTTTTCTTTATTTCTTCTTTCTAATTTAAATATATTTTCTCGACATTTATATGGCTTCTCCGGCCAAATATAGAGAACTACTATTAATGTTTCACCTTACCTTTATACCTATGTTGTACAAATAAATGATTTCAATAGAATTGTAATACCAAGTTAACGATGAGATGACTGAGATGATTATACATACATTTACAAATGAAATAAAAACTAAAAATTAATAGAAATATTACTTACATATCACATAACTTCAAACCAATAAAAGATAACAAATCATATAAATTTAGGTATGTACTTGAAAAGTTAATCTTCACTTTTTAGGTGGCTTAATAGGTTGGATGTATTGCCAACAGATTTAATTTGTTTTTAATACATTTTGCACTTTACAAGATTCTTCTTTTCCTCAATTTTTGTAAAATATTGCCTCTTGCAGATGTTGCTACCTTATTGAACCATGTTTAAGATTCAAGTCATCAAGTAGTGTTAAAATTATTTTGTTTTCTAGTATATTATACAAAAAGACAATAAGAAGAACTAATATTCGACGTTTCTATAAATATACCGATATTTCGAATACAATTAATATTTGAAATAACATCGAATCAATCCGATATATTGTAAAGAAAACTTCGAATAAATTCGATATATCGATGTTAAGTGAATATCCGTACTTAACGCTTTATGAGTGGGTGAGTGGAATAACGTAGCAACTGGCAGTACTGGCAGTGGCTTTGTTGTTTTTCTTTTCTCAGTGTTACTCGTGTGTGTGTTGTTTTCTGTCATTCCGTGGTCATTTTGCACAAGTTTTCGTAACCCATCATAGTTTTCTAGATTCGAAGGTCTTACAAAGAAGAAAAGAAAAATTTGTAAGAAGTAAGACCTTGTTCATCAAATAAAAGGTTGCTTCAGCCTACGTTCGTAAGATAAAAAATAGAAATGTCGGATGAAGAACCCCAGAAAAACAATGGTTCTGTGGAGCTAGAACAAAGAGAAAACGGCGGTGGCGATGAAGGCGATGCATGGGGTAGTCATGGGTCTTCGGACAGGAACCGTTTGGCCCGTATGCCGGTCGATAGAAACGCACCGTACTACAATATGAACCACAAGAACCGCGGTATGGCGCTTATTTT
This sequence comes from Leucinodes orbonalis, assembly GCA_019425675.1. Taxonomy (NCBI): domain Eukaryota; kingdom Metazoa; phylum Arthropoda; class Insecta; order Lepidoptera; family Crambidae; genus Leucinodes; species Leucinodes orbonalis. The sequence continues at coordinate 35,913 of PQWD01003756.1, forward strand.
CAATCATGAACATTTCGATATTCACAGCCTGAAATCGCGCACAGGAACTAACGTCGACAGCGATAACCTTGCAAGAGTCCTAAAAGCCCTGGATTTCCGTGTTACTGTTTTCCACAACAAAAAATCGGAGGAGATCAACAACTACATTAAACAAACTGCGGATATGGATCACTCGGACTCTGACTGCTTGTTGATTGCTGTACTAACTCACGGTGAACTTGGCATGCTATATGCCAAAGACACACATTACAAACCTGATAATTTGTGGTATTATTTCACTGCTGACAAATGTCCATCACTAGCAGGTAAACCCAAATTGTTTTTCATTCAAGCTTGCCAAGGTGATAAATTAGATGGTGGCATTACTCTTGTGAACCGTACAGAGACTGATGGGTCTTCTAGTACTCAATATAGAATTCCAGTTCATGCAGACTTCTTGATTGTGTTTTCAACAGTGCCTGGTTACTTCTCTTGGAGGAATACAACTCGTGGTTCTTGGTTCATGCAAGCATTGTGTGAGGAGTTGCGCTACTCTGGTACAGATAGAGACATATTAACCCTTCTGACATTTGTTTGTCAAAAAGTAGCCCTAGATTATGAATCTAATACACCTGATATGATGACTATGCATCAGCAAAAACAAGTGCCTTGCATCACAAGTATGCTTACCCGTTTACTTGTGTTCGGCAAGAAATAATAGTTTACTTTGTTTTACCTATTTTTTAGGCTAAACCTGCTATTAAGTGCAGACCAGTGACATTTTTATTGTGAAGTTTTTGTGATTTCATTAACATGCAAATAAGCAGTGCATACACTGTGTATCCAGACAACACAGAAAATTTCCAATATATCAAATGATTCCCACTTATTTGCCCACTTTACGGATTTGAAACCATAGGCAATCTGCTGTCAACAACAGTACCCAATTTGATATAAATGTAAATTATTCATTGTTTTTGTAATTAGTGTCACCCACTGTGCATACCCTACTCATAATCTCTGTGCACGCCACTGGCAATAGTTATAATATGAGATTAATTGATCTGATTATAAGCAATGTTTAAGCTTTGCTTGTTAAAAAAATGCACAACTTGCAAATAGGTAATTGTCTATTTAATATAACATTCATTGTGTACTAAATCGAGGCACGTGATATAGAAGTGTTTGTCAATCTTAACATTTTTCATGAAATTACAATATCTTCAAAAAAACATAAAAATATTCTGGGTATAAGAACTTTTGTTATAATTTTTTTCTAACCAATTTTATTAATTGTAATATGAGGTTAGTGTCAATGTCTATATATGGCTGTGCACAACCAACAAAAATTGTAGATCATAATTTTTCATAGAATGTTCTTTTAGATCTTGAAAAGTGATGTAATAATAAAAACATGAAATAACTATGTTATAAGTCATCTTGCTCAAGTTGTAAGATCTTTGCTTGTGTCTAATTAAGCATTATCTTTAAATTTTTAAGTCAGTTTCGACTCTTTCACATGTCTAATAATGCATTTCTTCCAATGTACTTAATGCATGAAGCAAAATTATTTTATTTCTATTAAGGTTGTTGTATCAAAATAAGTTGAATAGTACAATAGCCTACCTAATACTTCTCTAATTAAAGTGTATGTAATTTGCATATCATCAAATGTACCTTAATATAAATGTTTTTATTGACATTTTGGGGGAAAACTTTAAAATACTTGTGTAGAAAAACAAAAGATCTGGATTTATGAATTTGTTGTATTGATTAGCTTTATTTGAAATGTTTTATTTTAATAGAAAAACTTGTTTTATCATTACGGTCTGCTTCGTGCATTTATTTTTAGTAAATATTTTCACTGCCAATTTAGAGTGAAATACTTATTTGTAATTTAGGTTGTTAAGGCGCGATTGCTACAATCGTAAAAATAAAAAAATTCGCGGTTGGTCCAATTCGCGATTGGTTCAAAATAAAAGGATAGGTATCTAAAATGATCAAAGGTAGTCATTTATTTGTAATATTTAAATCATTATATATAATGTAGTATCTAAATGCTTTATTTAACATTTAACCATACTATTTTCATATATAAACTAACAACAAAAATATTAATATATACATACAACATAATAAACGAAGTAACTATAAAAAAAAATATAACTGAGAGTACTGTTTTCTATTTTCTAAAAATTATCACTTAGGAGCTCCATATTTCGTAATAGAAGCAATGTATTGAACTTCGAAGTGGGTTTTCATACTTATACTATTTTTGAAAGACATATTCATTGAAACCTCACTCAATGGAAATGGAAAATTTTACTTAACTTTTTTTTTCTACATGCAAAAGTTAATTATATTCTATTTAATTACGTAGTTAATGTTATTGTATTAATATACTATTCATTTTTAGTTCTTTGGGTAAATATGAAAAAACTGTGGTTAATTAATGGCATCAAGATACATCATTATGTATAATAATTAAAATTGGAGACCTATCCTTTTATTTTGCGAATTTTACCAATCGCGCTTAAATGTTGTATGTAAAATATGCCATTTAATTCTTATAAATAAAAATATTTGTACTGAAATAGTATAGTATTATTAACTCAGTAATATGCCAATTAGTAAGAAGTATCTGTATAACATATGAGAATAAAACATGTACCAAGTTTTTTCATATTGGTTCATTTTAAAAGGTATTGTATAATATGCAGAGATACACATAATGGTTTCTTGCACAGCTCTGAATAATGTGTATTCAAAATAATCAAGAATGATTTGTAAGAACTTTTCTCATGACATAATAAATAAGATGCATAGAATATAAGTGGCAGATTTTGAAACTAAATATTAAATTTTGTCTAGAGATGGTAAAAGTGATAAAGTGACTGATTTTTTATTTGAGGTAAATCTCAAATATCTGTGAGGAAAAAAATTTCCATAAATTCACTGAACTGAGATTTGTAATAATTGTATTGAAATTGTGCCTTTTACAATGCATAAATATTTTTTATATATTAAGATAAAGTATGCAATTGTTATGTAACCAAATTATTGATAAATAAAAAAATCCTCATAGATATTTGAAGGGTGGAAGTGAAACGTGTAACGAATAAGTTATATGCAATGTATATTGGTCACAAAACTTATTTTTATAAATTCTAAGCAATAATTAAATTGTCTCCTACAATACTTTATGGATTTTGTTTTTCTTGAGGTTATTACCTATACTTAACACATTTTCAATGAAATGACAAGAATAACATTGTATAGATCAGAGGACATAAAAGGAAACCACTATTGGAGATATAAAACGTATTTATTTACATGTTTGGCCTTAATTAGCAAGAATTTATTCCTTTGGCTGCCTCTTGTAACTCCCAACAGTGATCCCAGAATTGGCTCAGTCTTTGCTCTTGGTTCGCGCAAAAGTGCTTAAAGTCACGCAACATTCGCATCTGGAACGTCTCATCGCCTGTAGCGGGAATCTGTGAGCCTTTCCATTTCTTGGATATCATATGATTCCACGACCACAAGAAGCCCATCTGAAAATAAAACGTGACTGTAAACAATTATGTTGTAATTATCACTGGTACGACAAGAGCCATTGCTCTTTATGAGTCAACATTTTTTTTTTCGAATAGTACAGAATGACGTAAAGAATATTTTTGGCATTGATGTGTAAATTTGGTAACATTTGTAGGTGGTGACGTCTTATAATAAATATAAGTTATATGATTGGTCTCCATTTCGTACACCTTAAATCGGTCAAAAAATTAACGTGAATAGGACGTCTACAACTGGGCAGATTAATATAAATTTTAAAAGTTTCCGTAACATCACGCGCTCAAAGCGTTGCGTCTTGCGTCTGTAAGGCCTCGTTTCGTTAAGACCAACCAGATTTAAGGTTGACTAGTCGAGACCGAGCTGTAGTTGGTAATTTTCCTGGCCAACAAAAATTCCCAAATATTTAGGCGCAATTGGTTCGTGCCAATTTGCCAAATGGGCTTTAAAAACAATTTCGCTATATCATAATAGCTGTTAAAACGGTGGTTCATTATCCTTGTGGATTGCACAAGCCGTGGTTCGATAGCGCCCCGTTATCGCACTAGTGCGCCGTAGGGCGTGATACCAGTATCTAATTATGCGAGCTCGGTGCACTTACCCGTCTGCTGTTATCGTAGTCGTCTTTGTTTTTGCCGCTCACATGTCTAGTTATGTAGCCTTCGTGAGGACTTGGTGCTGCTTCAGAGTGGACTGGGTACCTGTGCATAGGTAGTTATTATTACCTTAAAATAAATGGAATGAATGGAAATATCTTAAATTCTTAAGTTATCGTGCTTCACACGCATAGAATAAAAATCGATTTTTTGGTACAAATTACTATACATCATATAATTTAAGTAACTACATAATTAAGCCCATAAAAAGACCGTCAACCGTCCGCACTGGATCAAAGCAAAAGCACGGATTCGTTTTTATTAAAAATGTTAACCTAGAAGAATTTAGCCTTCATATAATCGCAGAGCAAACTAAAATCAAAATCCGCCAAGTGGCAGTCGGAGTCTTATAATAACTCCTAATCCGTAATTGATTTATGATGAAATATTAATCTTGTTATATAATGTCACAAATTCCGCATGCCTAACGTGCAATATCAGTAACGAGAGACGCTTGGTTTCTATGAGGATGATAATGGCCACTTCAGCTTCAGTGTCCAAAACTCTTTATAGAGCTCCGTGATATTAATGACACTTTATTTTCAACCATATACCTATGCTATAGGTCGAAATTCAATGGAATTTGCAGTAGCATCATGGTTATGGCTTAAGTAAGGTTTTATTGATTCCAAATAACATACAATAAATACTTAAATTAGGTTTTTCCCTACGCGATTACATCAGAAACGAAGATATCCGTAGGAGAACTAGAGTGACCGACATAGTCCACAGGATTAGCAAGTTGACAGGGCATATAGTGCGTAGAACCGATGGCGGATGGGGCGGAATGGTATTCGAGTGGCATCCACGTAATTGGAAACGAAGCGTAGGCCGACTTAAGGTGGTAGGTAGCAGATGGATGTCAACTGCTAGGGATCGGCCCTAAGCGGCTCGTGGAAACCATTAGGGGGAGGCGTTCGTTCAGCAGTGGACATATTAGGCTGAAATGATGATGATGACGAATATTTAAATGAAAAATAAATTGATATGTAATTACCTACATTAGATACATTAATATGTTCTTAAACACGACAGAAAATCAGTCAACAGACAAATTAGATAAAATATACTTAACTACTAATAAAATGTAATTGTCATACCTGCTCGCATTGAGTGGTTTGTTTGGTGGTTTCGCTCGCAACGCCCTCTGGCCACTTTTTACTGTTGTGGGTATGAGTATGAACATATTCCCAGTGACGTGTACGTACAGATGGTCGCCCACACCAGCCGCGTGGGACGTGCTCTCCACTGTGCATTTGATGAATCCGAAACGATTCACTATCGCCTCTTGGAATAGGAACAGCCGCTCTAGCCAGGAATCTTCCGGGAAACCTAGAAAAACATGGAATGAGTACCCACATGTTTTCATGTTAACCCACTTAAATATATTACCTACGCGACAATTCAAGATGGCAAGGGGTAGGGCATGAGGTGCAGCGGAAGGGACACACCGCACGTTACCCGCGCTTGCTTTAGTACTAGTGCTGCCCGAGCCCATGTCGACCGCGTTTATCGATTTTAATCTCACATTGTTTTTATAGTGTTTTAAAATGACTTCGGTAGCTTCCTCATCACGTTTTTTATTTTCTTACGAGTTCATTTCTTATCTACATAAAAAATACTACTTGTTTGGTAATCAACAATATTAATTTTAGTATGGTCATGGAAAATGACAATAAACTACCTACCTATCTAGAAAGTGATGTCACAACACTAGAAAATTGCAATCTTAAGTCGCTTACTATACCTACGAGTAAAAAAGACCTCAAATGTCACAATCTGTATATTCAGTACATACCTTTTTAGTTTATTGGTATATTATGTGGTTACCTTACGTACCTATCATACGCACGCTTTGAGTAAAAAATATTATTGTACCTATTCAGATAAGCCAAAAGCGGCTGATACAAGTGTAGAGCACTTTTAATAAACTTGTTAATTTGGTATGATACCAGTGTGGATTTTATATTCTATCTAAAGTATATTTTCGAGATCCCAAAACTTCTGTAATTAATACATAAAATGCATGCTTAAGCAGTGAGACGCCAAAGACTGGTTGGTTGATTGATTGTTTGGATATCTAGAAATTTATATTCAAAGAGAACTCAGGATCTTCGTCTTTGAAACGTATGACTTAATATGGGAACTAATACAACATTGCCATTTTGATATAAATAAATCATATAATACAAAAAGCGTAAATAGTTAAAACAACATGCGCACGTGCAGCTTATCGCTATATAATTATAAAGGAAGAAGGATATTACTGGATTTAATTCAACGCAAAAGACTGCAATATTTCAATTACTTGGCTAACCAATATATCTAGATTTATAATAAAATTAAACCCATTCATAGATACTAAGCCTGTTTTAAATATAAGTAATGGTCTTTATTGCGCCACTCTTGTTTCTTACAAGTTAGCAACAAAACTCACACCACTCCTGATTGTCATCGCTGACAATCATCTATGCAAATATTTTTACCTTCAAACAAAGCCGTCTTGTTCCTTAGTAGAGGCTCTTCATTTAAGGGCACGTAGATAGGACCACGAAGCGGGTCCGATTTCGAAGTGAACGGTAAGGCCAGTGGATCCGCTGGAATTGGTACCATTTGAAGCCGGCAGATTTGCGCTTTACGCGCCCAACCTAATATCTGAAAACATTTCTCATATATAAGACGACGGTTAATCTTGAATATTGCCTTTACTTGTAAAAAAAAAGTGGGGGGAAATGTTTTTTTTTATGTTATAAGTGTACAGGACGGTCTGGACGCTCACCTGATGGTAAGTGATACGCCAGACCATGACAGAGCGGCATTAAAGGAGACCAACAACTGATAGACAGTTCTTATCCTCCATCAATGTCGCACTGCGCCCGTCACCCGAGACAACAGATGATAGTCTCTTATACCCGGTAATTTCACTAGCTACAGTGCCCTCATCCCGAAACACAAAAGTGCATAACACTCCTGTTTCACGGGATGATATCTGGCACTACGGTGGTACCTACCTAGACGACTTAGTATCGAGTCTACCACCTAGTAAAAATGTTATCTTCTTCGCCACCCTTTCTGACCCTCCGCTCTTTCCCAGAAAACAAACGTGACACACAAATGGTATTTTATACTAACCAGTTCGGAGACAATATTACCGCTGGCCACGGCCCATTGAATGCACATTTCGTACGCCTGATCTGGCCTAAAAGTTGCCTGGTACCGCGCGTGGCCCCACTCTATACGGTCGCTTTTATTATTCACATCGATGTCCAGATGAGTATTTTTATATAGAGGCACTGAAACATTTTATCACAAATAATCAAAATAACCTTGACATAAAAATAAAATATTAGAAGAATCACACACATCAGTCTTGTGTGGGCCGAGGAAAACACTTATGAATATCAAATTAACCAACTGATTCTAAATATTCAGCTTAACTAAACTTACTAAGCCAAAAAAAAGTTGTTTTTTAATTAAAAAACTAATGTATGCCTTTTAATAAAGTAATTTATTAAAGGCATACATTAGTGCATGTCGTGGCAGCCTTTAAGTATAACAGCGATTTGTTATGTAATTAATAAGTTTTAATTGTGAATGATATCATCGTTTGTTATGTTGGTTGTCCTTAAATAAATAAATAAAACTTACTGAATTCACTATCGTTGTCATTTTGCACTTGCATATACGTAGGATCGATGTTATCGCAAAGGAACGCCGGCACGCCAGTCTCGTCCGTAAGGGGGCTGGAGCCTGATATATCTATGGCGCCGGTCGCTATTTCACTGCTAAGCAACGGCGACCGGGGACCTAGCACTTCCACCTCCATCCATTCGTTCTCGAAGCTTTGCAAGTCGCCGAGGGGTTTTACGTAGTCCGTCAATTCTGAAATTTAGGTATTTGATTGTATGTTGCAGATTGTCACGGAGTAGCATGGAGTCTTGGTTAGTAGGCGTTGGTGCACCTGGTCCATTGACATGCAAAAAGTCGGGGGTTCCATATTTCCTTCATGAATTTATAATCAACTTGTACAGTCAGATACCAAAAGTAATGGACATTACATAATATTCTGGAGCTTAACAAGTAGGTATTGAAAACACACAAAATTTTCAAGATACGAGTAAGCATTTCACATTTAAATACCTTTATCTTTCTTCTGCGGTAGTATATGGTACATATAGTAACCAACAAAAAAACGTTTCGATGTATCCCCTGATGCATGGCATATCATTTTCTCTTGAAGTAATTTCTGCAAATATAATTTATGTTTATTCACAGCATAATGTATAAGACCTCGAAGGCAATGTGATGTAGGTGTATAAAGTTTCAGCTAGAAATACATAGTGTGTCATTGGGTTTCCCTATTTTTTTTTCAACTCGTGGGCCCATTTAATGGTTCCGTATAATATTACAGTTCATTTATAAGGCAATCTCAAAAATATTATTTATGACGACCCATTGGTGTATCGGTTGACGTTTACCTCATTACTTACCTCCATAATAGACGCGGCTTTAGCATAAGTTACCCCTTCCATGTTGGCTTGTAGCCAGTGTATGGCATATATGGAAACGAAGGTGTGTGATGGTAAGCTCACAGTCTGCTGCAGAAAGCCAACACCCAAGGTCGGGTGACGCATCCGTTCTATTATCTCTGACAGGGTTGCGTTTGCTTTTAATTTCGGTTCTATAACCCTGTAAAGATATAAACAATATGTAAATCTATTGGACAAAGTCGAATAATGTATTTGCAACAAAACAGTTGTATAGTTATAAAAAATACGTGTGGATTAACGTATTTTTATACCTATACAATTTTTTTTTATACCTATAGGTACAACCCAGTGTCTACTGTAATTAATTAATCGTGCAATGAAACTGTCTTCTTATTTAGTTACAGACAATTTATGTTATATATTATAACAAAGAATAAGTAGTTAACTTTTTTGAAAATCATTAGATTATATGAAAAAATACATAATATTATTAAAACTTGCACATTAATGATTGGGATTTTCAAAGGACTTTAATTAAAAATTGTTGGTGTTATTCGCTAAGAATTACTTGTAGTTAATTTACCTTTTTGTGTAATAGATCACAATTAATATCTTACCCGTCATCATAGGTATCTTCGCATTCGCCCGTCTGGGACTGCGTTCTTTCGAGCACAGTTTTGGTAGCCGACCTGAAATGTCATTAGATATTTAAAACATCAACTATTTAAAAAGTAAAAAGTATTTATTTACACGGAACACAAACAGCATCCGATGCATTAGCATTGCAGCCAGTAAGCAATCAAGTAAATAATGTATTTACGAAAAGATCTCGTAAATGCATACCAACAACCATTATGAAATTTGTAATTTGAGTAAAAAAAAATACAATGTAATAAACTTAGATAAAATTTGAAAAAATGCACAAAAGTCTAGCATTGCATTTTATCTATGTTATAGGATGGGAGAAATGGAATTTAAAAGAATCTTTGTTGCTTATGGGTGGGTGGTAGATGCGAGATGGCATACTTACTTGTTACACTGACTAGTATTTAGTGACTTAGTAGGTGATACTTGCTGCAATGAAATATTAAAAACATAAGAAAACAAGCAATCGCTGGGGATAGGCTTCAACAAGCATTCCACAGCCATAAATAAAGGAAAAAGTTATGATACGATAGTGATCTGAAAAAAGAAAAGTTAGAATAGGGGTTCAATAAAAAGTTAATATTAAATGTAAAAAAGTAAACACTTTAAATCATTTAAAAAATATTAAGAATATGCTAAAATAAATAGGTACATGAAAGGAGTAAGATGTGAAAATGGATATAATAAAGCGTGTAGGAAATCACGTGCAGAATGATGGAGTGATATTCTACTTGTCAAAACAT
>PQWD01003757.1:0-40666 GCA_019425675.1 Leucinodes orbonalis
GATAAGGGCTTAAGTCAAGAAATTAATTTTTTATCAATTTTTTTTAAACTAAGAATATGAAATCAGTTTGCGCTTTTTCCACTGTTATATATCATATCACAGATTTGGTATGAAAAAGAGACTTAAGTAAAAAAAACAGTTATTATCATTTAAGTAAGCAAAAAACTGGAAGTTTGGATCTCATATTTACTAATTTCTTTGACATTACGACACTTTCCAATCCAACTGTAAATTTGGTATTCCGGTATAACTTGGTATTAATGGTTTAAAATGGTAATAGTATAGTAATGACGTCACCAATCAAATAATTTGTAGGCAAATCAGCCTAACAAAGCCTTAAGCGTCAGGTATAAGATACAAAACCACGGAGTTGATCTACGGCCCCCGGGGGATCGTGTCTGCGATATTTAGCACGGGACCCGGCTTTTCGGTTGCGACTTCTTATTTTACCGTCATATATTATATCGCAGACACGAAAAATGGTGTAAGTCAAAAATTGCATTTTTATATACACAAGTGACTGAAAACAAGTTGAAGTGGCAAGTTAGTTTTACTAGGTGGTAGACTCGGTACTGAGTCGTCTAGGTAGGTACAACCGTGTCAGATATCGTCCCGTAAAATAGGAGTGTTTTGCACTTCTGTGTTTCGGAAAAAGGGCACTGTATCTAGTATAATTACTGGATATTACAGACCTAATATCTTTGCAGACACAAATCGCAACCATTTGTTATGCCACTAAAAGATATTTCAAGTCAGAAATAATATAATAATATTGAGTTAATCATTTTTATACTTACAGAACAATATATCATATTTCTTCACGTCGGCGTGGGTGAATTTGCATGTACAGACGTTTATCATTGTCTTATTTCAGAGAAGGTTTATTTTTATAATACTTGTAATAAATCTCACAGAGCACACAGAAATAACATTTTTTTCACATAAATATAAAATTTAGGGGTCATCAAAAAAAAGTTTTTAAATTAAATTGCTTATGCGAGAGACACTTCCAAAGTGGAAATAACTTCTAAAATATAGGATTGATAAAATTTTTAACATATTTTATGATGAACATTACCATGAAATCTAACAAAGACATCTTGTCAGAAGTTATTTGTTTATACGTCATAAATGGTGAACCACTATTTTCTCAAAATAAAGCAGTAGTCGATGCCTAAGTAAATAAAAATTATTTTATTTTATAATACTTGCTTCTGCCGATCTCTCCACGGGCGCGTCCTACGACTCGCATTTACTAAAACGTACATACGTAAACTAAATATTTTACTCCCATCAAATTTATTTAAACTAACTTTATTTCGCAATTATATTGATAGTCGGAGATACAGGTATTTACCTGGTTCGGATATCAGAATCTTCAAATTTGATTGGACAGCCCTGAGTTACTATCTAAAATTAATCTGAATACTAACCTCTTAAAATTTCGTTCACGTTCAATACTAAATGTAGCACACACTAATACTAACAACAAGCAAAATACATTGCTTGTTCGTAGTAGTCATAGTTTTTCCGTTTTGCCTATTGATATTGACCTGTTTTTCACTAGCATCCCCTCGATAAGAAGACAAAAGACAAAATCGTACTTTGAGGCTCTTGAACCTTGATGATATTAAATAATATTTGTTTTGGTTAAATACGTATTTAATGTAAGGTTGTGGTTACCTCAATATGACTTTTGTAATTTGATTACTCATATGTGGAGATTTGTAATTAGTATTGTACTCTTATCATATTGTTATACTTTACTGAAACTGTAAATCTTCCAAAAAATAAATAAATATGTTTCTGTGAATAAAGTTATTATTATTATTTGTAGTCTCTGTTAGGAGTTCACGGTTCATAGACCGGTCCTTTGAAGCTTGCGTGGGGAATGGTCCAACAGTAGAGGCTTTGTGAGACAAAATAATGAGTTGTGATGTGTAACCGAGCGGCCGCTCGCTCTGCCTGCACTATGGAAGTACACACAGAGCGAGCACCCGCTCGGTGCAAGGACTATTGCAAATATGGAAAGAAAAAATAAATTGGGGCTATTGATGGGATAATTGCTGGTCTAGTTTCTGGGCTATTGATTGAGACAGCGGGGCGCCTGCCAAATCAAATGTCTCAATCTTGAAAATTAAGGCAGACGGTGACTTGCTACCCGCTAGATGGGCATCCACTATGCGGCGTAATGCCTGGGACGCAACATCGGCGCAGGCGGCTAGGGTGTCGAGGTGTACACCGCTTTCTGCGCAGACAAACTGCACCAACTCGCGACTTATGCATCTTTCACTTCCACCCCTCGAGCATGTAGCTCTTGCAACCCCACTCTGGACAGCCAATGAAGGCAAGCCAGAGATGAGAGTCCTGACCTTGGGTGGCCACTCCGGAGGCCGGAGACGGTCAGTGTGCACTCTCGGGGCCGTCGGGTCCGTGGTGTCGCTACGCACAACAGCTCGCCACAAGCTGCCCTGCGGAGACTGACTGCACTGGTGAAACTCACCAGCGGGCGATGGGGTCGTCACGTCCCTACGCGCAATTAATATTATTATATCATCCCCAAAATGTTCTTGTTCAAAGTGTAACAATCCTAAAATCTTAAGACAATACTGTAAAGAAAAATTTCTATCATTGCACACTGCTGACGTTTGGTATCACAAAGGAGACACGGAAAGAAGGCAATAAATTTATTTGTCACTCTCCCAAAATTATGTGACGAAGGCCATACTTAATCATCAGCTGCAACGTATCTAGTATATTTCATTTGCGTCGGGAAATATTACATAAAATACAGACGTATTTTGTGGTTCATACATAAGCAAACAGCGATTTATGTGAGGAAAAATTTCAAAATTCTCAATGTTTTTGAAATTTTAGATTCTTGCCATGGATACAAGATAAATAATATACGTACGTGTACAACTAAAAATAAATATTATATTTGTAAATTGTATCTCTCTTCAACCTATCGCAGTCCACTGCTGGACATAGGTCACCCCCATTTTGCGCCTGATATCTCGATCCTCCGCTGTTCTCATCCAGCCTCCACCAGTGACCTTACGCAAGTTGTCAGTAAATCGGGCCGGCGGGCGTCCTACACTACGCTTGCCAAGACGCGATCTCCACTCCAGAACTCGTCTGCTCCAACGGCCATCGGGTTCTGCGACATACGTGACCAGTCCACTGCCACTTCAACCTGCTGATCCAGCGGGCTAAGTCGGTTACTTTAGTTCTCTTACGAATTAAATCATTTGTGATCATATCCTTAAGAGAGACCCCAAGCATAGCTATAAATATTAAAATATGAAATCGTATATATATGTTTTTTATTTTCCGTCAAATCATCATTGTTTTTGTGTGTCTCCTATGACTTATGCCCGACCCCATAGCAAGTTATACAAGAAACACGGTTCGTTACACTTATTCCCACGCTGTCTGCGCCCTAATCATGTCCAGACGGCATCCTTAAGTTGGCACAACCATATAAAATGTCAACTCATCGCCTGCAGTAGATAGCCTAGCAAATTGAAAGTATAACTAACTATAGTTTCTTCCTTTAATTTAGGGCACTAGGTTTTTCTGGATTTTATGATCCTATGACCAATCATCATCATCACTCCGCACAGCATAGCTATAATAGGATCGTAACCATTCCGCCAATCAGCATTAGGCCTGCGTAGTAGGTTACAGCCCAATCACCCCATTGCTATTATGATTGGAAGGCCTATTCCTGCAGTGAGACGTAATAGTTTGACGATGAATTGCTGAAGAAAACAAAAATCTATTAAAGTAAAAAATATTAACATCCAAAACTTACAAAGACATTAATTTAAAACGTAAACCGTTTTAAACTGAAAGGACGTTTGACATGGTATGATTGATGTACAGTCGCCATCACATATATATGAGCAGACAAGGTGACCAAATACATCTGAACAGTTAAAATATCAATAAGTTCTATACAGTACAAGTTACCATTAATATCTAAACAACAACCGCGTCATTAATATCTGAGCAAGTGCTTGTCATTAACTTCTATACACACAACTTTTCAATAATATCTGAACACTAACGTCAAATGCATCTAAAATGATTTAAATATCGAAACTGTCAAAGAAAAATTGTAGTCGGAAATTTTGTGACTATTACTAACAATTTAATTCAAAACTTTTTGGATAATACATGTATTAAAAAATGAGATGACGCTGGCAGTTTATAAAAGTTTAAGATTTTAGTCTTGTCATCACTAATTATCTACTGGAATTACAAATCAAGCAAGCATTGCGTCAGTGGCTCATTGGTGTGGACTGTTGCCCTCCAATCTGGACGGTGCAGGATCGATGCCTGCCAATCCAATGTCTTTTCAAATTTTCGAAATTATAATTATTTATATGTTGTTCGCCGAGTCCTTCTTATGCCATTGCCGTGTCTCTTGATTTGAATTTAGCACGTCAGCCTTATTAGCAAGATTCCTTCATTCGGTATTCTTAATGGCCTTTGCACCTGGATATCATTTCTGGAGTTCCTGAGTAAACAGTCTTTGATGGCTACTGTTCTGACCACCAGGCTATCGACGCCAGTGTTCCTCAGGGTTCGGTCTTATCCGCAACTGTAATTCTTGATGCACATAAATGATCGCTTATGCCCGGTATTATAGGGTACGCATATGACGGCAAGAAATCTACCGGATGCAAAGGCCAGTGAGTAGGAATCCAGTCTTGTCAAGAGGCTATGTGAGCCGTGGATGCGTCCCTTCAAGCAGTCTCCTCTTGAGGTGATGCTTATCTAAACTTGCTTGAAATTTGAACTTGTTACGACTTTCCGGATCTAGCTGTAAAAAATACGCCTTGGGCGACCCTACTCTGGCTGACGCTTAGCTGCAAAGCCGAGTATCGTCATAGAGTTGCATTGCACTTGGATTTATACAGGTTACATAATTTCGGTGAGCTTGCGAATGAATAACAAATTAATTTCACGAGGCTCTTTTCACCATCGGGATACAAGACGCAGGCTAGCATTCCATTCTTACGTAGTCGACATTCATGTATCTGCACAACCCGCTTTGGTACCTCGTTTCTAATATGCTCTGCAAAGGAATGAACTCGTTGCCTCTTGTTTGTTCCCGAACCTGGCACTTTTTAAGGCAAAAGTGAATAGACTGTTTCTAGACAGGTATTGTCCATCTTCGACCGCATCATCACATCCATCAGGTGAGATGACGGTCAAATGCTTGTCTGTAGAAGATAGAAAAATTATCGACGCTATTTAGGTAAAGAAAACATCAAGACGAAAACTACGCACGCCTGCGAAAAAAATTCGAAGGTTGTGCGTGAAGTCGGCCAATCGACGACCACGAAGGCCTAAACACACTATACGGGTATGCGCGAGTCCCTAGGTGGGGACGTATAATGAGCTGATAATGATGATGAACTTACTAAATAATTATTGTCACACTAGGTCATTAACAGTTTTTGAATAATAATGAATCCAGTATCGAATCAATTATCCAGATTCTTTCTTAACTGAACCGAGCTAAGCCAAAAGCCGAGACTGACCATCCCCACTTGCGCAGATAGCCGAACAGTGGTTCAATGAGGATACTCGAATGACGTAGTTGTTGACGTGACTTATTCTTACAATTTGTCACCTCAAATGAAAATAATCATGATACGCCCACAGCAGTGATTGAATTTAGCTTGTTCTTTTAATGTCATGCAGTTAAGAAAAGTCAAGTGTAACTAAGCAAATAAACACTGGTTTATCTGCTTAGTAACACTTGACATTTTGAGTGTTCAGATATTATTGAAAAGTTGTGTGTATAGAAGTTATTGACAAGCACTTGCTCAGATATTAATGAAGCGGTTGTTGTTTACATATTAATGGTAACTTGCACTGTATAGATCTTATTGATATTTGAACTGTTCAGATGTATTTGGTCACCTTGTCTGCTCATATATATCTGATGGCGACTGTACCTACTTTGGCACAAAAAGTGTTAACACGATTTGTTTGTTGTAAGCTGGGGTAATTTGTATAATATATAATAATAATACATTCATTCACATATGCATATTACAATATATTAACGAATTCTATTATCCCATATGTAGGTAAATACCTGTGCCTTTAGGCTACACTGTTGAGTTTTCTTGAGTGTTTCTTTCTCAACAAGCCAAACCACTGAAGCGCTTTTTTTCAAAGCATCAAAACTCATATTTTTAGTTTAGTATTTTAATCGTTTTTTATTATATTTTTGTATATTTTTTGACGTTCATAAGTGCTTTTTGTAAGCCTAATTTGAAATAAATGTTTTTGACTTTGACTTTGCCTTCGACTACTAACACATACGATACCGTGTTTAACCATAGATTTAGAATAAGCGCGCTGCGCTTACAAGATACACGAAGCGTAGGAGTGAGAATTTATTAATTAATCAAGTACAAAATGCGCGAGAGAAAAAGAGACAGCGAATAAAGGATTATTTGTTATTGTTTTTACGAGTTAGCGGCCCATATAGCGGCCCGGTGTGTTGTCAGTGTCAGTCAAGTGTCAGTGAAAATTGTGAATATTATTGCTAATTGTTCTATTAGTATTGTAATTATTACTTTATACAATTATGGTGTCAAGTGCTGTACCTGGATGCAACGCTACTAGCCGAAACAATCCGAATTAATACACTTTTACTGGTAAATACGATTTTATCATTGGAATTTTACGAACCATTTTTTACTTAATTTCAGCTAGAAATTGGCTTATAAGTATAAGTTTTCAATATTATTTTCATTCCCATTTATATATTGGAGTATTAATAGTGTTTTTTATTTAAATTCGCGAATAATGTATAAAATAGCAAATTGTTTGTTTACGCTAGTGCTTGACAAAGCGGTGACGTCATTATAATCGATAAAAAACCTGAATAGTTTTTTAGAAGAATACACGACATAAATATTGATGATTTCGTCTACATGTAAAAATAACATTATTCATAGATACTTTTGTTTTATTTACATATTGGTAAATAAATATCGATGTTTTCAGGTTTCCACACAGTTCATCATTGATGGATAAATGGATGCGGACTTAAAATAGACCAGATTAAACTCTTAATAGGAACTATGCTTATCTTAGAATTGTTCAATGAAAACGAAATGTTCAATTAAGCAAGGAAACCATACGAACACAACTCAAAAAGGTGTTATATTGAGAGGGCAATAAATAAAATCATTTAAAAGTATTGAGTTAATTAATTTACTGTATCTATACTGATATTGTAAAGCTGAAGAGTTTGTTTGTTTGAACTTACTTATCTCAGGAACTACTGGACCTTTCGGTTTTAGATTTCTTATTTATCGATAAAGGATATAGGCTGTACTAAAAACAATAGTAGTGGAGCAGTAAGAAAGAATGATTGAACATTTTTCCTATATAGAGCTTTCCGCTGCGTGCGCTGTGAAAACGGTTAAAGTTTCGCAAAAGTCATGTATAAGAGTTCTAAAAAAAGACCGCGACAGCATGTCTTATCTTTAAAGGTTAGCTCACAATAACTTCTTAAATTTATCTAAAATAATGCATTATTTGCGACGTGTTTTCATAAACATTATATTAATCCCTATGCAAATAAATATGTTATTTATCACGAGTATTTAATTTAAAACAAATTGCCCTTCACAGCATTTAATTTAAATGAATATCTCAGTTCCTCCGAGCTCAGGAGTTATCGCAGTTATTAGCTCAAAGTAACTAAGTACAGGCCACCATCGGTCACCGTCGTTATAAGTTGTAAACAATTATAGGTTTAAAATACCCATGACTTTCTTGGTTTCTGTACGAAAGGAGACCGCCCGTTGATTTACATCACAATCGATAATAAGAACTTTTGGCGTGGACAACACTATTTTGAGAGCGTCGGTGGCTCAGTGGTGTGGACTGTCGCCTTCCTACCGGGAGGGCTGTGGTTCAAATCCCGACACGTACCAATGCTTTTTCGAATTTCGAAAATATATGTACGTTATCCGACGCTCATACGGTGAAGGAAAACATCGTGAGGAAACCTTCATGCACGCCTGCGAAGAGATTCGAAGGTTGTGTGTGAAGTCGTCCAATCCGCACTGGGCCCGCGTGGACGACTAAGGCCTAATCACCCTATACGGGTAGGCTCGTGCCCGAGGACCTTTAGGTCCAATTCCAACTCCAAGTTCCAAATAAACTCCAAATAAATAACTCCAAGTTCTAAATAAAGTTCCAAATAGTGTTCTCATCAGCTCATATTGGAACTTACACATAGACATTCAACCAACACATATATACTTCAATATTTTTGTCATGCCTCTAAGCCGCCTTTGTGTATCTTGTATATACTATATCTATGTGTTTGACCAAGATCTTCTTCTTCTTTGTCGTTTCACTCTTGACACAGTGGTCGTGGTCGTCATTTCAGCTGTCAGTGGCTCGCTTTACAATACGCTGCCATTCCTGTCTGATGGCCGCCTTTCTGGTGCAGACGTGCGGGGAAATATCTACAGCTATTTTTAATTGGTCCGTCCATCTCATAGGCGCTCTACCTCGCGCTCGGGTGCCCTCAACTTTACCCTGTACCACGAGGCGCTCGATCGACTCACATTGCCACGCCGGGATACGCATAAAATTGAAGAATCTTTTAGTAACATTGAATCTTAATATATGAAAAGCGAGAGAGGCATGTTTGTGAATATTTTTTTACTTAAAGCCCCTATAGTAGTAAGTCGTTTCTAGTAAATTTTCAAATGATTTTTTGTGTGTACAATTTGGATCTTAAACTCTCTCGCTCTTCTCTCTTCTACTTTAAGTTCATTGGACATAGGTCCCCATTCAGCACCAATGATCCGACCCTCCGCTTTTCTAATCCAGCATCCACCAACAACCTTTCGCAAGTCATTCCCATCCAGTCCATCGGGCAATAGAATCCTAAAAACTCACTTCGCAAATATGAAATAAAACCGCCTTTTCCAACTTTGCATTAAACATTTAACTTTTTACGAAAATGTGAAATATATACAAATTGCACATACTTATAAAACTCCCAGTCGAATCTAAAGTCAACGAAAAGTTAGCCAAAATCAATACGGTCTACATTGTGTCTCCACGTGAAACAAAATAAAGCATTCTTAGATGTCTGAGCGATGCCCCAGTCTGTCGAGTTTAAAATAACCAAATACATATTGAATTCGCCAAGAAAAGTTACTCGTTTTATGCTGTGCCCTCAAGGGATTTGGATATTTTTTTATTTATTTATATAAAACGACCCGGGTCGATACAGATTCGATCTCCGGGCAATACGAACATTTGTGTGCATGAACTGTCTGTTTGTATTGTAGAACCATCTAGATTTGTGTATTTTCTTTGTATAATATGTATGTTTTTACAAAAAAAGGATATAAGTATGTTTATCTCTTGTTTAGTATCCATATTACAGCTTATGCTTAATTTGGGGCTACATGGCGCTGTGTGAATGTCAGTGGATATTAATTTAAACAATTAAAAATAATTGGTCCAATTTGTCCAGGCATTGTTGAGTTATACACTTACCAACACATATTGCGATACATTTTAGATTTCAAATTTTGGCTATATTTCCCACTGAGTTCATGACGTCACTCTTCGTAACAACTTTACGACAGTAGTATTCTTAATATTTATACTATGAATATTTATTTATACAATTATATATTAGTATAGTACGTAAGCAAATAACATTAACTCAGGTAGTACTAGTACTAAGGCCCGTTATGACAGCGGCTATGGGCTCGCTCGGTGAAAATAACTTCACCACTTCCCGCCCATTACTTAGATGGATGTGTTGTACTGTAACGTTTACACTGTACGGTTGTATTTCAAATAATAAAATAAAATATCCACTGACATACGAGTACACACAGCGCCATCTAGCCTCAAACTAAGCATTAGCCTGTAATATGGATACTTAACAACGGATCAACACACTTATATATTTTTTTTGTAAATACACACATATTATACATAGAAAACACCCAGACCATTACAAACAGACATGTTCATGCACACAAATGTTTATACTGCTCGGGGATCGAACCTTGGTGTAACAGCCGATATATCAACCTCTTTTTTAATGTTCTTCCTATACGCTACCAGTTACAATCTCCTGGTCTACTGCTGAGCGTTGGGGTGTTGAGATCCAAAGGTTGATAATTCGGACTCGCGGGGAGACCGCCTAATGAAACCCACTATGTTTTTTCCCAGTTTGGTGAGGAAATGGCTAAATCTGTCCTATCTAATTTGGTCAGTTTGCAAGCTGAAACACCTGATTTTCTGTATTGAGGTTATTTCATGCTTCCAGATTGTGGCAGGCTACAATTTTAATATGGTAGTCATTTAGCTATGCTTGGAGTCTCTCTTAGGGATAAGATCAGAAATGGTTTAATCCGTAAGAGAACTAAAGTTACCGACATAGCCCGCCGGATCAGCAAATTGAAGTGGCAGTGGGCTGGTCACGTATGTCGCAGAACCGATGGTCGTTGGAGCAGACGAGTTCTGGAGTGGAGACCGCGTCTCGGCAAGCGTAGCGTAGGACGCCCTTCGGCCCGATGGACCCACGACTTGCGAAAGGTCGCTGGTGGAAGCTAGATGAGAAAAGCGGAGGACCGGGATGTTTGGCGCAAAATGGGGGAGACCTATATCCAGCAGTGGACTGCGATAGGTTGAGCTACTCAAGTATCATATTCAAATTTCAGAATCTCAGAAGCTATTTGCCAATCCTTTACATTGCCTTGCAATCTGGTGATACTAATATTGGATTTAATAGACTGAATATACGTTTATCGAAGTGAACTATATTTTTTTAACAAAAATGACAATCTAAGCAATGTTTTAAGAATATTTCTTTCTTTCCTATTTTAAATTTATCCTAAATCCAGTGACAGTCTAAAAGACACGAATGTCCTTTAACATTTTCCTGGTTTAGTTTATCAATTAGTCGGATATGTACAAATTCTACCTTCCAAAGCCGTCCGTTTTCCAACATTCAGTAGAAACCGATCGATTTTGATTTGAAATCCTACATCTTAGATTTGGAACTAGATTTACATTTTGACGTTCCAATCGCTGATTAATACCGAGCGGGACGAGCCGTGCATTTGCATACTGGGCCGGGGTGTATCGCATCGTGGGGTGTAAACGCACCTCGTAATACATTCCCCCACCCTTCTAATAACATACCGCATGTATATTAACCCGAAACTAACATACAATAATGTACATGTAAAGGCTGAAATCCGTTTTCCGCAGAGCAAACAGTTTACGCCCGAATGCCAGAGTTTGTTATATTTATACGGTACGGTATTATTATAAGTCGTATACAGCTTGTACAGCGTATACAGTATATACCTTTTGGTCGTGTTATAATCAGCCAAAATGTCCCACTGCAAGGCATAGGCCTTCATACGTAGCATGGATATGGGGAGTTTGGGTCGGAAGACATAACGCGGACCCAGTATGGATGGATAGGATAACGGATACCATACTTAGATAGTAGCCAGAATCGACGGTTTAACGTGTCCTCCTAGCTTGCTAAGAAAAATCTGTTCTAAAGTAATTTACTCGTGTTATGAAAGTGTTCATGTTCATAGAACCATAGATACTGGTAGATTAGTCTAATTTTTATTATTATTTAGGTTTTGGGGGCTATTCAGGCTAACACAGCCTGCAGGCCGTTTGCGCTTAATTTTGATAGCTATAACGTAACTACACTTGGACGTAAATACATTTTTTTGGTCAATTTCATATCGCGCTAATCATTTGACAGCTAGTTCAGACGAAGTTGAAACTTAATATTATAACCACCGATATTATAATCGAAATGTTTCGTTTAAAATAACGCGATCGGCGTGCTGGTAAATGAGACTAATCATAATTATTATTTGGGTTTTGGGGGCTGTTCAGTCTAAAACTATTAGGCAATTAGAGTTATGTCCCGAATACCACACCAGGAGTCTTGTCGCGATTATTTTATACGCCTCAAAATTCTTACTGTTCCATGCCTATATATTTACGTTTTGTTGTGTAATTTCGCTAAGCATATCACAAGGCATGAAACAGACGATGAAAGATTAATACGGGAGAATACTAGAAGAAAAAATTTTCAGTCGTCATTGTTACCAAATTTAAATATCACCAAACACTGCTCAAATTATCAATCCCTTAGATTATTTAACAAACTTCCGCTGGAACTGAAAAGTGTGGTCTATGACATTTCTTTTAAACATAAGCTTAAGAATTTTTTGCTAGAGGGGTGCTTCTACAGTATTGATGAATTGTTATAATATTTTTTAATTTAATAATGGAATAATGATTATAATTACAATAAATATATTAAATTATATCATCATCATCATCAGCTCATTAAACGTCCCCACCGAGGGGCACGAGCCAACCCGTATAGGGTGATATTATATGGATCAATTAAAATAATGTTTGTGTACTGTCTAATTGAATTTATTGTATTGCATTGAATAGGCATGATGACTGGGTCCTGAAATCGTAAGAACTATTTCATATTATTACAAATCTGGGTTAAATATAACGATGTGCTTACTCTCAGCTCGAAAACTCATGTTTTATGAATTTTATTAGTCTTCAAAGTTAGATGGGCAAGTCCATTTTTAAAGTACATTAATTGTCATAAATTTGTTTACAAAAGGATAACACATACAATTTAAAGCAACTTTTGCTATGAAACCGTTTTAGTAAACGCAACATTTAATATAGTTGTAGTACAAAATTCACAAACTATGCATACTAATTACTGATGCGTGACGTCATAACTAGGTAGCCAACTACTAGTTGGCTACCTAGTTATGACCTAGGAAAGTCCATTAATGTGTTTTTAGAATTGGAAAATCTCTGTGAGTTTAATGTTAACGGAGTAATTTTTTAACCAATGTTTCTATTATTATGCGGTCCATCGATATAATAACAGAAAAAAAAATTGTCATCATCCCTATTGTTGTTGGGTATATATATTTGTATTGTAATTTCAAACACAATGAACATTGTTATTGAATAAATAAATAAAATAAATAATAATAATAATAACAGACCCTTACCTATCGGATCTTTTTAGAGTTCGTGTTCAAGTTGAGCACTTTTCAGGGAATTCAGCATTATATCCAAATGTATAGCATTCCATACGATTAATAGGGCCATCTAGATGACGGGTCGGAAGGCGGATCAATGTCACTTGGGCATACATGGTATATTTTATAAGTGTATAAGACTGTCAGGGCGTTTTCCTGATGGTAAGTGATACGCCTGGCCATAACAGAGCAGCATTGAAGTAGACCAACAACCGATAAACAGTTATTATCCTCCATCAATGCCGCACTGCGCCCGTCACCCGAGACAACAGAAGATCTCTTATACCCAGTAATTTCACTAGCTAAAGTGCTCTCACCCCGAAAGACAGAAGTTCAAAGCACTCTTATTTTACGAGAGGATATCTGGCACTGCAGTGGTAGACGACTCAGTACCGAGTCTACAAACTAGTAATTAACTAGTAATTAATTAATTACTTATTATTAATATAAGTACAAAAAATTGTTTCATGCACCTTATGTCATAACTTTAAGATGTTAAAGAATTTATGTTGGAAAATTTTTCGTTTTTTTTTATATTGGTAGCCCTCTTACCTTTTATGTAACATTTATATCGACTATTAGCAATTTTATCACGTACCAATTATAAAATAAAACTCACCGTCCATTATCTAATTGGGAAGCCTGAAAATTTGGGAGAACGAAAAAGAATAAAAGCTGTCTTATTTGAAAGCGAACAAAAGCTTTGGAGCTTTATAAGCGTAATTTACTAAGTAAAAGCTCGGACAGTGGGGAAGTGATAAAGTAAAGCGGAATTCACATTAACGTTCGAAACGCAGGGCTAACGACCCGATGGGACAGACGAGGGTTTTTGACGGTTGCCCAGGGCTATGTTATAAATATATGTATGTATGTATATTTATGGAAATTTGGCTTTTTGTATTTAATTATAAACTCAGTACTTTATTTTTATCGAATTTATTTTTTAATTTTTGCACAGCCCAATTTCTCAATATTATGAAGATTTCCTCTATTGAAGGTTGTCTGGAAGAAATCGCTCTTTAGCGATAACACCGCCTTGTTTGTACATTTTGTTCTGTCTTTGTTTTCACTTGTTATGTGTTATGTACAATAAAGTTATTATTATTATTATTATGCTGCTTATTTTAAAATGCGCCCATTCTCCGCGCACTACTCGGGGATCGAACCCGAAACCCTTGGTGTAATAGCCGACGCATCAACCATTATACCAAATGGGTCGTATTTGATATGTCGTAGACAAATGCCTGACAAGTAAAAAGTGTTCCGCCGGTATCCTAAGGCGAAGCTCGATCCAAAGCTTTTTTTTTTCAGAACGACTTATCGCTGTTAGCTCTAGAAGGCTTTTAATGCTTCACGGGGCGCGTGGCGAGCGCAAATGGCTCTCAGCTTTAAACATTTACACAGCGAGCCTAAGGGCGTTCCAGAGTGGGACTCGAACCTTGGCTTAGGGCGCGGGTAACCTAGTACATGTTTGGGAGAAAAGCGTCTCGACACACGCCGGTTACGTGAAAGGGACTGAGCGAACTACAGCGAATCGCAACGTGGGTTTGTGGAGTTCTTAACGGGAAAACAGAAATAGCTAAAACTTTAAAAACCAACTAATTTTTTTTACTAGGTGGTAGACTCGATACTGAGTCGTCTAGGTAGGTACCACCGCAGTGCCAGATATCATCCCGTGAAACGAGTGTTATGCACTTTTGTGTTTCGGGTTGAGGGCATTGTAGTCTAGTGAAATTACCGGGTATAAGAGACCTAACATCTGTTGTCTCGGGTGACGGGCGCAGTGCGGCATTGATGGAGGATAATAATGTCTATCTGTGATTGGTCTCCTTTAATGCCGCTCTGTCATGGTCTGGCGTATCACGTACCATCAGGTGAACGTCCAGACCGTCCTGTACACTTATAACATAAAAAAACAACCGTCAACCAATTGGCAGCCGCTCGTCTGACCAGCCCTACTTAACGAGTTGTTATTTGCGTTGGAGCAAGCCTAGCCCGATTGTCAAATGTTTGCCGTCAATGTGAAGAAATTTTATTTTGTATGGCGATACTGAATCGGAAACGAGTATCACGGGTTGTTTTTTTTAATGGCAGAGCGTCGGTGGCTCAATGGTGTGGACTGCCGCCTCTACCGGGGGGCTGAGGTTTAAATCCCGACATTACCAATGTACTTTCGAATTTCGAACAAAAAATATATACGTTTATCCGACGCTCTTACGGTGAAGGAAAACATCGGAGAAACCTTCATGCACGCCTGCGAAGAGATTCGAAGTTGTGTGTGAAGTCGTCCAATCCGACACACCGGGCCCGCGTGGAAAACTAAGGCTAATCACCCATATACGGGTAGGCTCGTGCCCCTCAGTGGGACTGTTTCATTAAACGCGGGTTTCGGTCTTAACGTCCCGTTTGTTTCATCATCAGCTCATTAGCTGATGATGAAACAAACGGTACGTTAAGACCGCTCAACATATTTAATGTAGGTAGTCATTCTCTTTCGTCAACCATGCCCTGCGCCCGTCACCCGAGACGATAAATGTTAGGTCTGTCATAACCTGTAATGTGACAGCTACACCGTCCTCATCCTGGAACACAGAAGTTCAAAACACTCCTATTTCATGGATGATATTCAGGCATCTGAGGTAGTACCTACTAGACGACTCAGTGCCGAGTCTACACTTCGTAAACTTACTCGTAACTGGACGTAACTTCAAAAATAATCGCAAAAGGAATTCTATGTGTTCACTTCATGACTTTTGGATATCGAAGCAATCTTAACTTAAAACTCCACGACACTAAGAGAGAGAAAAACCTTTAACGGCCCGCTGCAAGGCACAAGCCTTCCCGCATGGTACATCATCATCAACTCATATACGTCCCCACCGAGGGGCACAAGCCTTTCGAAGTGTATATAGGCCACAGTCGACCACGCAGGCCCAGTGCGGATCGGCCGACTTCACCACAACTTTCTGAATTTCTTCGTAGGCGTGCGCAGCTTTCCTCACGATGTTTTCCTTCACCGTAAGAGCGTCGGATAAACGTACATATTATTTCATAGAATACATTGGTACGTGCTGGGATTTGAACCTGCACCCTCCAGATCAAAAGGCAACAGTCCACGCCATTGAGCCACCAACGCTTAATTCCGCATAATGCTTTTTTCACCAGTTTAAATTAAAGATTAAAAAAACCCTCATGAAAAAAGGTTACTATACAATAGAAGAATATTTATCGGATAAAGATGTGTGGTCTTGCACTTAGTGTTCCAGTTACAAAATCTTTGTAATAAATTATTGTAAAGCTATTTGTAGGTAAATGACAAAACTGTAACCACTGATATAAAAAGATTAAGAGAGTAACTCGAGTTTCTTGCCGGCTCTTCTCGAAGATCCTACTTATTCCGAACCGGTGGTAGAGTCACAAAAAATATGATAATAATAACAATTGACGATTCAAAAGTATCTGTTACAGATTTATTTGAATAAAGATTTTTTCTTTCTTTTCTTTCTTTCTTTCATTAATGCAGCTATGAAGAAATTGTGCCGTACGTAACCCACCAGGCGTGCTTAATGAGGATTGGTTGGTGTTAACGACTACAATCCTAAGATACATCCGGAACTGACGACATGCCTGCCGAAGCACGAAATCATCTTTCTTCACAGACAATCAGGTGATTCAGCTTCCAATGTTCTAACTAACCTAGGATAAATCGAACAAAGTAATTTTCACTATGCAGTCTACCGCGGGTTTCAAACCCCCGACCTTCGAATCTAAATCCAACGATCAGTACACTAGACCAGACAGTTAAAATAATAAACATAATTACTTTCAAACGACTCACAACTACTGTAAACAAACAGTCGTCAAGTCTTCAACTAATAGAAATTACGAGGCGTGTAAACTTTGCAAGCAAGCGTAAGTCTTTCGAAGACCTACTCGAATTGTAAATACAGGTAATGGAGAAGTGTTTAAGTCAGCTTAGTGTTTGCTTTGTAACTTGTGACTTGCTCACTGTATATGGTTAATGGGAGATTTATTGATCGTTAAGTTATCAACTTGGATTTGCCCAAAATTGATTGGACTGGAAGTGCAATGTACCGCTGTAGATTAAAAATCACAGCACTTACTCAGTTAAGCACACTAAACATTCATCAGAGAACAGTTAAGTAATATTTGAATTGCGTAATTTTGGTATTGTTATGAATTTGTGAGTGTTTCAGTGTACAAATAAATGTTTTATCTATCTTCTATTTTTATGCTTTTATCAAAGATATTGCATAAAGAACTGAACCGATGGCCGTTGGAGCAGAGAAGCTCTGGAGTGCAGACAGAGTCTTGGCAAGCGTAGCGTAGGACGCGCGGAACGATGGACCGACGATTTACAACAGGGCGCATATGCGTGATTCTTGATGACGTAAATGAAGGTTCGGGATATTTAGCGCAAAAAGGGAGACCTATGTCCAACAGTGTATTAAAATAGGTTGAAGAAAGAGAAAGGTAAGTCATACCATTCCTCATAAACTTTTAAAATAACAGATGGCATAGAAATAAGGTTGCTTTTTAGAAATACTCTCTTATTTTTCTAAACTTTCAAATCTATTTTAGAAAGTTAAAAATATTATAGGTACATTGCTAAACTTAATAATCTCGTTCAAATGGACCGACCGTAGAAATTCCACACAAAGACTCAGTTATCCCGTATAATATTTTACAGGTAATATTAAATTTGCAGTCCGAATACATTGCACGTAGAAATTTCTGGAATGGATTTTTATATGGAGAAGCTTAACCTTTTTCTTTATAACATTAGTGCACTGATTATTTAGTTTTACTTGTTGAGGTCTCTTATTACATTTATGTACGTAACCACGCGTCGTGTAAGAGCGTCGGTGGCTCATTGGGTGGACTATTGTTTATCTGTCAATCTGGAAGATGCAGGTTCAAATCCCGCCATGTAGGTACCAATATATTTTCGAATTTTCATAATTATATATACGTTATCCGACGCTCTTACGGTGAAGGAAAACATCGTGAGGGAACCTGCTCACGCCTGCTAAGAGATTCAAAGGTTGTGCGTGAAGTCGGCCAATCCGCACTGGGCCCGCGTGGATGACTAAGGCTTATATATACCCTTTACGGGTAAGCTCGTGCCCCTCGGTGGGGACGTTTAGTGAGCTGATGAGAAAATGTATTGTGCCTGGCGCTTAAAGGAGTCATTGGCGGTCAAAGGGTTCACCTGCCTTACCAGCACCGAGTTTCACATGCAACCTATCGTTAATACAGACAAAGGGTAAGTTCAGAAGTGAAATTCCAAACAAAAATGAGTGAGCCCGATATAAAACGTCGAGGTATATTACTTATTGCTTCATTCATTTAAAATTCTTTGTCTTTTTATTTATGAAAAACTCTATTACGAAGGAATAAAGCTTAAAATAAGTTGCATGATCTACGCAAACAACAACTTGGTATCCGAGTAAAGTAACCTTTAGGATTAGCCGTTCATACAAAATGCACAATGTAAATCCAACGCGACCAAATAAAGTAGGTCGTTAACCGGCCTGTAATAAACTCATAAAACTAGTGCCAAGATTACCTTTCTATTTGGCTACCTTATCTATGTCTCACAGGAAAATGGGCCATAGATTATGAATGCAGACTAGACAGATATCTAGATTCTGCATATGCAATGTAATCTACACACTTTCAGCTTGAATTATTGCTGTGTACTTTGAACACGTAGAATGTATACGTTATGCTTCTGATAACAAGATCGTGTTGTATATTGTCGACCCCTGTGGTGTAATGCTTGAGACATCCGCTACTACACCAAGGGTTTCGGGTTCGATGCTTATGTATATTAGGTATGTACTTTAAAAAATAATTTTATAGGTATGGTAATCCATTATTTAGTACCCATATTAATATATACTAATATTATAAAGGTGAAGAGTTTGTTTGTTTGTTTGAACGCGCTAATCTCAGGAACTACGGGTTCGATTTGAAAAAATCTTTCAGTGTTAGATAGATTATTTAACGAGGAAGGCTATATGCTATATATCATCACGCTTCGGGCAATTAAAGCGAAGCAGCAATGAAGAATGTTTCCAAATCGGGGGGGATTTTTAATTTTAAATAAATAAATAAATATGTCTATCTTTTTAGGTTAATTATAATATGTTGTTTAAAGGTGTTTTCATAAATATGATAATAATGCTTATCCAAACAAATACATTATTTATCACAAGTATTTTTTCTTAACAAAATTGCTCTTAACATCATTTAACTTAAATAAATATCTTATGAGATATCGCAGTTTTAACTCACCAATATAAACGAAGTAGCGGGTTAAAGAGAGCGTTAGGCCAAAGTAACTCGCAAAATCTAGAAAATAATAAATATCCACTGACATTCACACAGCGCCATCTAGCCCCAAGTTAAGCGTGAAGTATGTAGTATGGGTATTGGGCAACGGATAAACATACTTATATCCATATTTTTTGTAAATACGTAGAAAGCACCCAGACCATTACAAACCGACATGTTCATGCACATAAATGTTTGTACTGCCCGGGGATCGAACCCGGAACCCTTGGTGAACAGCCGATGTCTCAACCGCTATACCAAATGGGTCGTCAAAAATAATACAGGTTAGATGCTTCGTTTAGGGCCATTCAATCCATTCTTAATTTTTTTTGCCAATAATAATTATAAATACTCACAGGTAATTACCGGTCATAGGGCGATAAAAAAGTATGCTAAAAGTTACTTTACCTCTTATAGCATAAAACAGACAATTAGTTAAACCGATTTGTTCTATTCACTCCTTCTGCATATAATATTCTTTGTATCCAAAAGACGTCGTGTTAAATTAAACAAATCCCGACGGAGTTATGACAATATTTGTGTTTGAAGAGCGCACCCCGGAGACCTGCACACCAGCGCCGCCCGGCAGAATTTAGTAACAACTTACACGATATTATATTTCTGTGTAAGTTGGAAGAGGGGAATGCTAAGAAAATTATTGAATAGAAATTTTAAAATAAATTTGCAATTAGTCGTCCTTACCACAAATAAAATCTCAAGCACAATTGGAATCCCAAAAAAAAATAGCCACAGACAGAGCAGATTCAACCTATTGCAGTCCACTGCTGGACAAAGGTCTCCCCCAAGATAGAGTGCAGATTTCCAAAACCAAACTAGCATGAAGGAAACCTGATGGAAAGTAATCACCTTCACCTGTGATCGGCGACACTGTCACCACTGCGTTTTTTTTTTTTTTTTATAACATAGGGAGGCAAACGAGCATGCGGTTCACCTGATGGAAAGTGTCACCGCCGCCCATGGACATTTGCAACAGCTGAGGTCGCAGGGATGCGCTGCCGGCCCTAAAAAAACTACGTTGCTAACAAATTACTCTAAAGAAGGTATACGCTATTTTCTTGAAGGTTCTAATATCACAACCTATCGCAGTCCACTGCTGGACATAGGTCTCCGCCATTTTGCGCCAGATATCCCGGTTTTTCTCATCCAGCCTCCACCAGCGACCTTTCACAAATCGTCGGTCCATCGGGCCGGAGGGCGTCCTACGCTACGCTTGCCGAGATGCGGTCTCCACTCCAGAACTCGTCTGCTCCAACGGCCATCGGTTCTGCGACATACGTGACCAGCCCACTGCCACTTAAACTTACTGATCCGGCTGGATATGTCGGTAACTTTAGTTCTCTTACGGATTAAATCATTTCTGATCTTATCCCTAAGAGAGACTCCGAGCATAGCTCGCTCCATTGCGCGTTGAGTGACTTTAAACTTGTGAACCAATTCCGCAGCCAGGTCATGTCTCAGTTGTATCAGTACGGGTAGGACGCATTGCTCAAAGACTTTTGTCTTCAAGCATTTCGGAATCCTCGACGAGAAGACCCGACGTAACTTGCCAAATGCCGCCCAGCCAATCTGAATCCTCCTACTAGCTTCCCTCTCGAAATTATTCCGGCCAAGTAGTTTGGCCTAAGTAAACGTATTCTTGCACAACCTCGAGAAGGACACCATCGACGCATATCGGTTGTGGCATGACATGGTCATTGAACATGACTTTAGTCTTGTCCAAATTCATGCCAAGCCCAACTCGATATACCAGTGCTGGGAGGTTATTTTATACAACGGATAACCATGTATATCCGATGTCTCAACCATTATGCCGAATGATTCTAATGTGACGTATTCTTGTTGTGCCACAACAATAAGGAGTTTTATTGCCGTTTAACCTTTCATTTTCTAGTTAAGGCTGATCTGGAGCAGAATGGGAACACCCATGCCAGCGATTGATTGTATTATTGTTTTCGAAATCCTTAAGTGAAAGAAACGGTTTTTTATCTTAAGAAGTGAACAGGACAGTCGGGACGCTCACCTGATGGTAAGTGATACGCCTGACCATGACAGAGCGGCATTGAAGGAGACAACAACTGATAGACAGTTATTATCCTCCATCAATGCCGCACTGCGCCCGTCACCCGAGACAACAGATGTTAGGTCTCTTATACCCGTAATTTCACTAGCTACAGTGCCCTCATCCCGAAACACAAAAGTGCATGCACTTATTTCACGGGACGATACTTATCTGGAACTGCGGTGGTACCTACCTAGACGACTCACGTCGAGTTTACACTTTGTAGCATTTCTAAAAAGTTTATTATTTAAAAGGTACACCAACAGTATATGTACACAACATTATACAATATTTAGATAAAGGTTATGGTCTGGTACATTTGGCCTTTTTAAGAGTTTTTTTCTTCTCGTATGCAATATTCAGAAAAAATATAAGTACATCACCCGCCCTTTGATAATGTGAACGCACTAGAATATTTGTCGGTACACATAGTATATCATATGATAACAGTAATCTCAATAAACATGATCCACTATACATATACATAACATTGCAATTATAATATCGCTTACGCTATCTCACTATGATACGTGCTTAGTGCACTTACATTTGATATTAAAATGGAAAACTGTATTTACGATAGGTAGAATGTTAAGTCATAAATGGTGTCAGAGATAGCTTTTATTGGTAAATATTTCATACCTAAACGTATTAGGTATGAAATGTAGTTATAATAATAATAATAAATATCCACCGACATTTACACAACGCCATATAGCCGCAAGCGTGAAACCTGTATTATGGGTACTAAACATACTTATATACATTTTTTTGTAAAACATACATATTACACATAGAAAACACCCAGACCAATACAAACAGACATTCATGCACACAAATGTCTGTACTGCCCGGGATCGAACTCATCACCCTTGGTGTTGCAGTCGACCTCTCAACCGCAACACCAAATGGGTCGTCAATATATATTGTCTTATATATTTACATAAACATGTTGTAATAATTAATATTTGGACGCGTACAAGCGTAGCATAGGACGCCATTCGGCTCGATGGGCCGGTGACTTGCGAAACGTCGTTGGTGGAGCTGGACGAGGTAAGGAGAGAATTATGTCCAGCAGTGAGCGTGATAGGTTGAAAATCTTATGAATGTAAGCATACATTACCTTGACGCATCATCAGTAGACATTCAAAGACACCCCCTTACCTGAAATGAGAAATGAAGGTATTGTAGGAATAATTATAGGAGAAGTAGTCAAATGATTTAAAAGCTGGAGCATAAATTTCTGTACAAAGAAATGTTTCACCATCATCATTATCAGCTATTACACGTCCAACTGTGGGGCACGAGCCTCCGTAGCGGGTGCATAGGCCTACATCGTCCACTCGGCCTAGTGCGGGTTGGACGACTTCACGCCCTTTAAATCTCTTTGCAGGCGTGCGCAGGCTTCCTTATGATGTTTTCATTAAACTACAGTAGGAGCGTCGGATAACGTACATATAATTTCGAAAATTCTAAAACACATTGGTACGTGGCAGGATTTGGGCTGGTCACGTATGTCGCAGAACCGATGGCCGTTGGAGCAGACGAGTTCTGGAGTGGAGACCGCGTCTTGGCAAGCGTAGCGTAGGACGCCCTCCGGCCCGATGGACCGACGACTTGCGAAAGGTCGCTGGTGGAAGCTGGATGAGAAAGGCGGAGGACCGGGATGTCTGGCGCAAAATGGGGGAGACCTATGTCCAGCAGTGGACTGCAATAGGTTGAAGAGAGAGAGAGAGAGAGGATTTGAACCTACGCCGTCCTGATCGTAAAGCAACAATTCACACCATTGAGCCACCGGGCGAGAAATGGTTAGAAACAATAAAATTATTTTTAAACCAAAAATAACAGTTTTATACAATGACATAATTAAACGTCGTTCTATAGATTCTGATCAATCAGCACTACTGAAGATGAAGAATTTCAGAACATAAACCTATTTTCCAAAATTATTAACAAGCTATAATTTGGTTTCTACATCACTCACCGTCTCATTGTCATGATAATACCATTAATGTAGTTGACTCATATCACTAACCTCGTGTAACACCTGAAGAGACGTGGAGTTGGCTGAAAACCAGCGTTGTAAATAGGTACTAGTACCTGAGCGTCGGTGGCTCAGTGGTGTGGACTGTCGCCTTCCTACCGGGAGGGCTGAGGTTTAAATCCCGACACGTACCAATGTGTTTTCGAATTTTCGAAAAATATATGTACGTTATCCGACGCTGTTACGGTGAAGGAAAACATCGTGAGGAACCTTGCACGCCTGCGAACAGATTCAAAGGTTGTGTGTGTGAAGTCGTCCAATCCGCACTGGCCCGCGTGGACGACTAAGGCCTAATCACCCTATACGGGTAGGCTCGTGCCCTCGGTGGGGACGTTTAATGAGCTGATATGACCTCATTTATCAACAATAGCTGAGCCACATCCATTGCTTTACAATAAAGGTGCAAAAATAAATTGTAAGTAGTAATAAGGACCACATGTTAAATTGTTACTTGTGAAGAAGTAATAAATAAATTTTTATTTATTTATTTATAAGTAAAAGCTTTTAAAGCTAGACATAAATAAAAATAATATATACTTCTAAAAGATTGTAACATTTCAAACGTACTTAAAATTAAATATTTAAATCCATACAAATTAAGAATTGAATTTGACAACGAGATATTTATGAACACATTTATGTCGTGCCCCAAATTAATAGAAAAAGGCTGGAACTTTCAAAAATCATTTGAAGTCTCCGTTACGTATGGCACTATCAAAAACGTTGACATGGAACTTTCAACTGAAGAGATACAACAAATGATTACTTGTGATAACCAAGTTGTTTTAGCTTCTGCCAACCGGTTAATGAGGCGCGGGAGCCGGGGAGAATGGACACCTAGCGAGACCGTCCGACTTGGATTTAAAGGCTCGTATTTACCTACTCATGTGTACGTTGACAATTTACGCATTAAGGTGGAGCCATATATATTTCCTGTTTCTCAGTGCTCCAAATGTTGGCAGTTAGGACACACACGTTCAAGATGCCCTACGGAAAAAAATGTTTGCCCTAAATGTAGTGGAAAACACGAAAATTGTGACACATTAACTTATGTATGCGTTAATTGTAAAGGAGATCACATGGCACTGGATAAATTTGCTTGCCCAGAGTTCCTTAAAGAAAAGCGAATAAGAGAACTAATGTCAGAGTTCAACTGTACATACAGAAAAGCTAGAACCATGTATGTACCAAAAACACCCAGCATTGATAAGGATAACATGCACGCTCAACGATATGTATGGAACCCACCATTCGAGCGCACTACGGCAATGGCATCTACTAATATGTTTTCACCATTATCAACATATAATATCTCACAACATGGAGATACAAATATACCGTCATATGCAAACGCGGTAAAGGTACGGGCTGAAGTACACTCCAAAAGGAATAAGGCTAAAGAATCCGCAAGGCCCCACAAGCCACCAGCTAATGTTACCAACAATACAGGGGAATGGGAAAAACACTCACACGTACATAGTCCAATTCCCATGTCAATTTTGAAAGATGAACAAGACCAAACAAAAGTACCAAAAGCGGAGCCTAGTAAACAAGGAAATGTAACGTTCGGGGAGCTTCTCTCAAAATTAAAAGAAATACTGTTTATGAGTCATGATGCCGTTCGTTTGAAAATACAAAAAGTTATTAAGTGTTGTGTGGAATGGTTAATTTTATTGACAGTTGATAACATTTCTGAATGGCCAATGTTAAAACCTATTTTAGAATATGTGTGTAAACAAAACTAATGACATTAAGTTAAACATACTCCAATGGAATTGCCAAAGTCTTAGACCAAAGCTAGCGTGTTTAGAAAACTTGTTATCACAAGAAAAAGTACACATTGCGGCCATTTGTGAAACATGGTTAGTACAAGGTAGCCGTTTAAAAATAAGTGAATACAATATCTATCGTTCTGACCGCGCGGACTCATACGGGGGTGTAGCCGTGTTAATCCACAGGTCAGTAAAATCCAGTTTAATTGGTATAAGTAGCCCAAACGCAAAAATACAATTTGTACATGTTAAAGTACATAATTGCACGGAGGTTGAAGGCATGGTATCAGTCTATTGTCCACCAGCCGCACGTACAAATGTAAATGACTGGAACGCTATCTTTTCTATGGCTAATAACAAAACATTGTTTATAGGCGACTTTAATGGCCATCATACAAATTGGTCCCAAAAAACAGATTTTAGAGGAAACCAAATTTACGATGCGATGGTGGACAATAACATTGTGACAATTAATGATGGCACCCCGACCAGGCTTAAGTTAGTTAACGGAATTCTCCAACAATATTCACCTGACATATCAGCGGTCACATCTGATATAGCTTTAAAATTCAACTTTAAAGTCTTACACGAAACTTTAGGCAGTGATCACAGGATAATCACCATATCAACAATGATATCTCCTTCTTTCACAACACTTAAAAAGAGGCAATTTAAAAAAGCGAACTGGCTTGCATATAAAGAACATTTGCACACACTTTTTGAATCATACAACATATCAGATGACCTACAGTACTCTTATGACTCATTTGTACAAACTATAAACACAGCTGCGGACAAATGTACCTAACACAAATATTAGTCCAAATCCAAGTACTAAATTTTCCCAAAAGCTTACTGGGACTCAAAATTGTCAAAAGCTGTAGCTGAACGTCGGCTAGCACTTGCTAAATTTCGACGTAATCCAGTTCCTGAAAATATGAATATACTTAAGGATAAAATCAGTAGGGCACAACGTTTGATTCGTCAAGCAAAAACTGATAACTTTCGAAAATTTTGCTCTTCCGTGGACCATTCCACTGGCACACGAGAACTTTGGGCTAAAATGAAATGGATAAAAGGATACTATAACCCAACATATAATAATACTTGTCCCAGTGTAGATATGGGTAAACAGTTACTAAAAAGCCTAGCACCCGAATATGTTCAACCACCTATCCCCAAATTTACATCAGAAAATGAATGCCTGAAAAGTCCAATATTAGTATTGGAAAAAAATATCACGAAAAGATACTTCGCCTGGGCTTGATGGTATCACATATGCCATGATAAGATTTCTACCCGATAATGGCAAGCGTTATTTAGTAACTTTGTACAATATTTTTTTACAGTTAGGCTTTGTACCCCTGCAATGGAGAGATGTTCAAATCGTGCCTATACCGAAACCCGGGCGAGATCCAAGCAGTGTCTTCTCTCTCAGACCTATTGCAATGATGTCGTGTCTATGTAAAGTATTACATCATATTTTAAATAAAAGACTGGAATGGTTTTGTGAAAAGAATAATTTATTCTCTGAAAATACAACGGGATTTCGTAAAGGTTATTCATGCTATAATAATTTAAGTGACCTTGTCGGCAAAACTTTGGTAGGTTTTTCAACTAATAAAAAGACGATTGCTTGTTTCCTGGACGTAAATAATGCCTATAATAATATAGACATAAGATCACTCCTCATTGAACTCGACAGAATTGGTGTAGGAGCACAGCTGTGCATGTATTTATGGAATTTTTACAGCCAAAGGTCACTGAAATTGCAAGCAAATCAAACTGAACTGGTTAGATGTACGAATCAGGGATTGGCACAGGGCGATCCAATATCGCCATTGCTATTTAATATTGTTACACGACACATATGTCTATCGGCAACTAATAATATTCACATATCACAATATGCCGATGATTTTCTTATTTTTTCTACGTGTGATGATTTGGAAAATGGCTGTCAAGATATTCAATCAACATTAAACGTGGTGGTTAATAGTTTGTCTCAGATAGGATTAGAGGTTTCATCAGAAAAATCAAAAACAATGGTATTTAAAAAAGGTTACAAAAATACAAAGCAAATGTAATGATTGAAAACAAATATTTAGAGACGGTCGATACTGTAAGATATTTGGGTGTGTGGCTCGATCGATCGCTGAGATGGACTAAACACATAAATGAATTAAAAGAAAGACTTATGAAACTTGTAAATATCCTCCAAGTTCTAAGAGGTTCTGGTTGGGGTGTTCATCCTACACAGATGAGGCACCTATACGTGGCTCTCATTAGATGCAGAATGGATTATGGGAGCTTTTTGTATGGTAGTAGTTGTCAAACTAACCTAAATAAAGTAGATAAAATACAAAACCAATGTTTAAGACTAATAGGAGGTTATATTAAATCAACCCCTATACATGTAATGGAAAATGACCTCTGTATTCCTCCACTATTTATCAGACGACTGTACTTGGCTGCAAAATATTGGCTCAAATGTAATTCAACATTAGATAATAATACAATTAAGATTTTAACAGATCTAAGTGATCTCTGTGATACCGGCTATTGGCAACATAAAACACTTCCATTATTAATATCAGTTCATAGGCTCCTAAAAGACACTCCAATCCATCAAAGTAAGCAAGTTGGCATGTTTTCTTTGAATACATGGGTTAGTAGTCTAGACCTTTCAAATAGTATACGAAGCAAACTGGACAATATTGATCAATGTAAAAAAGATTACGACAGTTTAAACCTTCGAATGCTGTGTAACCAGACAATTGTAAATAAGTATAACACGTGCTACAAATTGTATACAGACGGCTCAAAGATTGATGGTAGAGTTGGTTCA
The DNA here is from genome assembly GCA_019425675.1 of Leucinodes orbonalis. Lineage (NCBI taxonomy): Eukaryota > Metazoa > Arthropoda > Insecta > Lepidoptera > Crambidae > Leucinodes > Leucinodes orbonalis. The sequence goes on from PQWD01003757.1 coordinate 28,250, forward strand.
GCTTTTTATGACCCTCAAGCTAATGTTTCTTGCAGATTGTGCGTGGATTCAAATATTTCAGTAATGTATGCTGAATTAATTGCTATTTCGGAAGCTTTATCTTATATTAAGTCATTACATCACGGAAACTTTGTTGTGTTTACAGATTCGAAAAGCGCGTTACAACACATAGCTCGATGTACCTCGAACTTTCGAGGAACACCGATAGCTTATGATATCATTGAATCCATAATCAATCTGTCACAAGATAAAAAGCAAATAACTTTGCAATGGATTCCTGCCCATATTGGCATAGTAGAAAATGAAAGAGTGGATGCATTAGCTAAGGAGGCAGCGGAGAATGGTATAAACTTTAGTAGTTTACCAACCTACACTGACTTAATTAGCGTTGTCAGAATCAAGTGCTATGAACAGTGGAAAGAGTATTTTGATAAACGATCTCATACAAGGGGGATTTGGTTTAAAACGATACAGCCCGTCTTGTCTAATTATCCTTGGTTTAACGACGCCGATATGAGCAGAAATACCATCATAACTGCTCTCAGACTTCGTTCCGGACACATTCCGTAAATAACTTCGGATTTCTAATGAAAAATAATTAATTCTCCACAATGTAGCGAGTGTAGTGTTATAGAAGACGTTTATCATATTATTATGGAATGTGTTCGGAACGAGGCCGAAAGGTTTCTTTTCTTGCAGGAAAATAATTTAACAAATGAAATTGGATGGTGTAATAGTATCCTAGCCGATCCAACCTCAAATAATGCTTTGAAATTATATAAATTAGTGCAAAGTGGTCTTAAACGTCGATAAGTGTATTATAGCGTAGCAATGTAATCTAATTGTAAATTACTGTAGCTCATGTTTTAACGATAAGGGTGACATTTTCTAATAGAAAAAACCCTTCTTTCAATAAAGAGAAAAAAAAAAAAAAAAAACATACACAACTTATATTCATTTTTTTTGTAATACATACACATTATAATAGAAAAGCATCAGAACATTACATAAACATCACGTACAATACTTTGGTGTACGAAAATGCGACGTCTCAAATTCCACTATCGTCGTCATAATAGCACAGTTTAAGTAAAAATTTACTAACACTTATGTCTTGGTTACTTAATAATGAAATTTTATATTATTATTATTTAATAATCTTCTGTTAATACCATCTTCAATATAAGAATGTTTATATGTATATAATGTTTATTGATTATTTGTCATTGATGTTTGTATTGGAGTTAATATTGTATGCTATATGTAAGCTAACATGGTCATCTGTCAAATTTACTGTCATCTTTGTTATGTATCAGATTTTCGGATAAAGATGTGTGGTCTTGCACTTAGTGTTCCAGTTACACAATCTTTGTATAAATTCTGTACGCTATGTGTAGGTAAATAAAAAACTTAACCCTGATATAAAATATTAAAAGAGTATCTAGTTTCTTGCCGGTCTTCTCGAAGATCCTGCTTATTCCGAACCGGTGGTAGAGTCACAAAAATATGATATAATAACAATTGACGATTCAAAAGTATCTGTAACAGATTTATTGAATGATGATTTTTTTCTTTCTTTCTTTCAAAATTATTCTATTTATTGAGACACCCTAATCATTTGACATCATCATCAGCCTATTAACGGCCACAGGTCCGTTGCTCAACAACTTTAACTATGAGGAGATTGAAAGTAACCATCACGCTGGCCAATGCGGAGTGGTGGTGCTCACGACACTATCCAAGGTTGTAGCCGCTTAACGTGCCATCTTGAAGCACGACCCATGGTTTTGGACAGTCAGGTGATTCAGCCTCATTGTTCTAAACCAAAATGTCACAAATCGAGCAACTGTATTTCAACTTTTCGATTTCCGCTGGGTTCGAACCCACTAGACTACGGAGCAGTTACGTACCTTCAAATTTCTTAACAAAATATCATAATAATTATAGAACCAATCCGACCATTAAAAGACTTAGCCAAGCAGAGATTTACCGTCAAAATAGCCGGACTTATCCGAATTTATAAGGGCCATAAGAGGGAACAAGTCCATAACTAAAAACTCGACATTTATCATGTGAAATCCAAGGTTTGCGACCAATTAAAAAACTGTAACGTTTCTAACTTGGATCACAAATTCATGGTAAATGCTAACAAAGCCAGGGCTATGATATGTATCATGATTGTTATAATATTTGGCAGTTTTTAACACTTTTAACGTTTTTAAAGACCATTTAGTGTAATGGTCGAGACGTCGGCTGCTACACCGTTCCGGGTTCGATCCTCGGGCAATATAGACATTTGTGTGTATGAACATGTATGTTTGTATTAGTCTGGGGTGTTTTATATGTCTGTGTTTTATGAAAAACGATATATTATGTTTATTCGTTATTTAAGATTCATATCACAGGTCTCTTAGTTTTGGGTCGCCATCTATCTCTGTAGGAATGTAAGTAGATATTTTATATTTATTTATTTATGTAATGAGGTATGTTAAGATGGTATGGACATTTAAAGAGCAATGAGTGAAATAGAATAACAAAAACAGCTTTATACATCGAATATGGACGGATGCTAACAATGCCTCTATTCGTGTTATAAAATAAAAATACACATATTAGAAGTAACTACAGCATGATTTTTATGAGGAACATCAAATCTAGGAGTTTAGAGTGATATACTATCCTTACTAATAGTTATTAATTTTAACAATATACTTATAAATAAGATCGTGAAAATACATTAAGATACACAAACAAATACAACTAAATTATGTTTGGTGATGGCCCCACCCTTTAAATAACCACAGACAATAAATATTTAACAAAAAAAAAATGATTGTTGTGAAAATTCAATGACGTAAAAAGTATGGATTCGTGATATGCTCAAAACATCGAAAAAGTGTTCCTAATGCTCGTTTTCACACATACACAAATTGAATTTCGTACAAAAAAAGAGTAAACAAACTGTACTCTCTTCGGCGGTTCGTTTTGAGGCAGGCGGATGGCGTATCTATCTTTATATACAGAATATCATTGGTAAATAAATACCATACATTTTGGTTCCACTGCAAACCGCGCCTTGACAAAATGTCTTGGCATTAGTTGAGTGGCCAACGATTTTGGGACCATTTTTTTATAATATTAAAAGTAGCATTCCGTTAATTCTATAAGCTATCATTATATTTCAACATAAATAAATAAGCCCAAACCCTGTAAATATTATGTTACAAAAAGTATTATACCATAAAATCGTAAAGCCAAATATCAGTTACGTTAAGAACATTTCAATTAATTATATCAGTCTATTAATCTGTATTTATAGTGCAATTAGTTGTTGATGGTATAAATCCGATTTAAACTGGTGCACAACACTTTCATTACAACGGATCGGGTTCAGTAAAGAGTTCTTGAACTTGTATTATATGGCGCCAAGTTTCTTACCAAAAATTTGATACAAATAATAAAATGATTTGTTTGTACTTTTTCATAATCATCATCATCAGCTCATTAAACGTCCCCACGAGGGCACGAGCCTGCCCGTATAGGGGATTAATATATGTCGTATCCGACGCTCTTACGGTGAAGGAAAACATCGTGAGGAAACCTTCATGCCACCTGCGAAGAGATTGAAGGTTGTGTGTGAAGTGTCCAATCCACTGGGCCCGATAAGGCCTAATCACCCTATACGGGTAGGCTCGTGCTCCTCGGTGGGGACGTTTAATGAGCTGATGATGATGACATAATAATAGTGTGCTCATGAATTTCGATTTTGTACCCTTTCAGTGAACGTTAAGGTTAAAATTTGATCAAACAATAACTATGTTTGTGTAGTGCGGCGCAGAATTTTTTTGGTTAACATTTCTTCGCTATTGTGCATGTATAGTTTATTGTTCATCTAATTATATAAACTTAAACGAATAAAATAGTGTAACGAAATGTTAAAATTATTACAAAGGTACACACTACTTTGAATCACTTTATTATGTTTATTTAGTAGCTCCATTTTATTTACGCTCCGAAGCAATATTCAAGCATCGAGCAATCAACCAAACTTTAAATATATATCTTTAGAAGTTTGAAAATTAATTTTGATTAACATAAAAGCCTCGTTTCATTTGTTTTCAAATGTTAACACTTCCATAATAATTTTTAATTGTTTTTTATATTTTTGTATATTTTTTGACGTTCATAAGTGTTTTTTGTAATTTGAATAAACAATTTTGAATTTCTAATTACAATATTGTATGCAATCAACAAAATTAATACTACGTTAACTGACTCAATGATTCAAAACAACAGTTTTTCTTAACGTGACTAGAAGTCCCGTTTTTACGCGACTGTCCCTTGTTTATTGCAAACACGATTTAGTTAATGGAAAGTTTTTTTATGTCTAGCTAACGGCACGGTCGTGCTCACCTGGTGGTCAGTGATACGCCTGACCACTTTTTTTGTTTGTTATTATTAATTATTGTTAGTACTAGTATACGTCCTTTAAGTCTTTATTAAAACTTATATTATTTCAACTGTTTCAATAATGTAACAAGGTAAACTATGTTATGGAAGAGCAGTATTCCCTAGTACAGGCTAACTTAGCTTAAAAGGGAATTCTCACCATTAGTTTAAGATGTACATGTGTTATTGCAAATAAAACTTATTTTATTTATTTATTTATTTAAGTGAGTATTAGTAGGTAGTAAAAAAATTCTGTCAAAACTGCTACTCGTATACCGATAATTTTACTAGCTACAGTGCCGTCATCCCGGAATACAGGAGTGCAAAACACTCCGATTTTATGGGACGATATCTGGTACTGCGGTGGTACTACCTAGACGTCTGATCATCGAGTCTGCCACGTAGAAAGTGTTATGAATAAATAAATATCCAGAGACATTCATACGCTATGTAGCCTTAATTTAAGCAGTGCTTGTATTTTGACAATGGCAAAACATATTATATGATATTTTTTCGACAATACACACAAAATATACATAGAAACACCCAGACCAATACAAACAGACATGTTCATGCACACAAACATTTTTACTGCTCGGGAATCGAACCCGGAACCCTTGGTGAAGTAGCCGACGTCTCAACCATCACGCCACTCGGGTCGTCGAATATAGACACCCATAGATTATTCCAAAAGAGCGAAAAGTGTGTTGCTAACCTTTGAATAGGAAATATAGGAAAGCAATAAGGGATCTGCGCACAGACATCCGAATATACAATTAGACTGGACAAACCGCCAAGTTTATAGGTAGTCCCAGTGTCGCAATTTCTTTTCGGTTCTTACCTGTGAAAAGTTATTATATTTCTTGGTAAATTTACTGATTCATTGCGATGATGGCATGTTACAATTGCACAGGATGGCATTTTGGAAAAAAAAACGGTAATTTCCTCTAATATTCGTGCGTCTTGACTCGTCTCACAGAGCGTAAACTGGCAGCCAGTGTATGCTCGTTGAGCTTACATTTGTCGCACTTGAAACGAGGCTTGCCCCATCTCCTGTATGTGAAATCTGCGGATCGGCGTCATTGAAAATGTATTACTTAAAACGCTAAACTCCGCCGGATCTAGTTTCTTATCTAAACTAGAACTCGCCGCCGCCCCTCCCCGAACACTGTCTATCTAAATCCCCGTCTACAAGGTTAATCCACAAAGACGTGTGTAGAACCTGATATTTTAATCAACCAAAACACTTCCGTCTAGTATTCTGTCACACTCTTTAATCCAATTAGGCTTGGTGACTTTCGGGGTCTTTGCAAGCGAGTTGATTTTATCGAGTTCGAGCATCTTTGTTTGTTCTTTGGTAACTGGCAGAACACTATTTCGGGTACAATCAATCCATTAAGTCTAATACCTTGCACTGTAGAGTATAGGCCGTGGGAAAGCCTGGTTTTGAGGAGATTCGGCTTGGTGGAGTATTTTTTATATAATACAACTTAGTATTTTGTGAATATATCACGAGTGATAAGGCTGTTTCTAGGCAGGCATGATCCATCCTAGGCCGCGTCATCACTTAAGACAGGTAAGATGGCCTATAAATGATAAAAAAGTCTTGTTTTATAAATTGGGAATAATGAAAGCGACCTTTAATAATATATTTTGTTTGTAGGATTTGGTTTGGTTTTGGTTTCTTAGTATTTGTTGTTAGAACATCAACTTACATACATCAACACCAGCTCATTAAACTTCCCCAACGGCGGCCACGAGCCTATCCGTATAAGGTTTTATAGGCCTTAGTCGAAAACGCGGGCCCAGTGCGGGTTGGACGACTTCACGCACAACCTTTAAATCTCTTCGCAGGCGTGCGTAGGATTCCTCACGATGTTTTCCTTCACCGTAAGAGCGTCGAATAACGTACATATAATTTCGAAAACACATTGGTACGTGGCCGGATTTGAACCTCACCTTCCCGGTAGGAGGGCGACGCCACACTATTGAGCCACCGACGCCTATATGTATTTGTATGGTATATTAATAATATAAAACTTCAAATGAGCTAAATGTTCAAAACTCGCCGATATCAAAAGTCTTCAAGATCATGCTCATCGTTTCCAAGTCTTCACGTTGCTGAAAGAACTGTATATGATCTTTGAAGTGAAAACGTAATCGCCAAAAGGTATCTCCAATACAAAACCAGAGAGTTTGTCGCTTTCTTTAAACAGGAAGTCTTGAAACCTCTTCGCAACGAGTGGGACACGCTTGACCGATTTTTTCCAGTACTTGAACATTTTTACGGGTATTTAAGACGCCATTGCGTGGAAGTAGGTCAGTGGTCGGATTTGGGAGCCATCGTTTTGCGAACCTTTTCTAAATAGGAGGCAAGGGTATCTGTTAGAAACGCAATTACGAAAATTGACAAGACTTTTTTATTGGGTCCGCATCGAGATTATAATAGGCGACCCATTTGTTGTAATGGTTGAGACGTCGGCTGCTACACCAAGGGTTCCGGATTCGATCACCGGGCAGTACAAAATTTTGTGCATAATATATTGTTTGTATCGGTCTGGGTGTTTCTATGTATAATATGTTTGAATTTACAAAAAAAAGTTTATAAGTTCGTTTATCCGTTGTTTATGAAATGAAATGAAATGAAAAAATATTTTGACTTTTTAAAAATTACAATAGGTAAGACCCTTAAAAACTAATACAAGATAATGTTTAGGATAATAATAATATAAAAACTTATAATGAAGTGGTCAAAAGGTCCCATCTAAGCTTGTGTTGGAGCGGCGCCCATGGCAAGCGTCGCAACAACGCTGATTTTTCAGACAGAACCTAATACAAGAGGAGACGTTTAGTACCCGTAATACAAGCTTCACGCTTAACTTGGGGCTAGATGGCGTTGTGTGAATGTCAGTGGATATTATATTTATGGTAGACAGGATCAATGACTTGTATGACTCATGAAGCATGGAGGTACTCAAAGTGAAATTTTCTGGACACTTATCCGAAGACCAACGATTTTTCATATTTGTTTAATTTGGGCGAATATTAAATAAGACAGCCTGTTGTTCTTGAAACTGCTACCCATTGACAACCATTTGAAAGGGAGAGATAATACGAAAAATAGGGAGTGGGTAAGAGAGATTTGGGTTAACAGTTACCTCGATGACAAGTCGAAAAATGCAATCGTTGCCTTACGCAAATTTGCCATGAGGACAAAGACAAGGCAAGAACTATATCTATTGAAAATATGTCTCATTCTAGGAACCATAACTAACGTCTCATTACTAACAGCTGTCATTTAATGCGACACAAGAGTATAGAATTACAATTTGATTTGTGCACCTTTCAGAGCATATTTTACGACTGTGTGGTCTATGATATATTATGCGTTGAATATGAAAATGTCGCAAGAATTTTCGGTCGCCTATGCCTCGTTCAAATTACACGTTCAAATTAAACTTTCAAATAAGAAGATTTTGAGTGAATGAAGATAGATGGGACACAAAAACGTTTGAGATGCGTTATTGTTTTTTTTTTTTCAGTTTAACAAGTTGGCAAATTTGTTTTGTACGTTGTGTTATGACAGCCAAGAGCTTACTCGTGTGTTAAGAAAATAATGTTAAAATAGGTGATTAAGTACTTTTATGATTTTGTTACAAAGTTTTAGTTTTTTAGTCTCTGGAGTGGAGACCGCGTCTCGGCAAGCGTAGCGTAGGTCGCCCTCCGGCCCGACAACTTGCGAAAGGTCGCTGGTGGAGGCGGATGAGAAAAGCATAGCGGGGACCGGCATATCTGGCGTAAAATGGGAAGACCTATGTCCAGCAATGGACTGCGATAGGTTGAATATAAGTTTATACATAAGGTAGAAAAAAAATATTAAAATATGTCATGTAAGTGATTTAGTAATTTTTTGTGTGTAAACATAATATATTTTAATTTATACCTTAAACATTAAAAAAACACATCTCAAGCAAAATAAAATATAGAACAGCTTTAATCAGGCACTTCCATTTCACATTTAACCAGCAGTTTTTTACCGGTGAATATTTTTTCCACATTCTATCGAATTGGTTTCCATATTCTACTTGCATGGTTTATAATTCCACATTCGACCAGTAAAAAAAAGTGCATAAGTACAAAAACTTGGATTTTTTTTTGCGTATTTTTTTTTATAAATCGGCCAAGTTCTAAAAAACAACTTCACAACTTATTACACTTACCTAAGACTGAAAAGTCCGAGTTGGAATCTGCCGAAGCGCGTAGCAGTTACACGTCTGTTCTGATATATGGCTTGAATGTGATTTGTTGTTGTTATACTGGCGCGCATGCTGACTACAAAACGCTCAGTTTCCAGAAAATAAATAGATTCTTTACGACACAAAGTGAAAAATAGACTGATTCAATGTGGAGAATAAACTTTGGAATACATAAATGTTATAAAATAATTCAAAAAGTTCTATCATTTCATCATTCAGTTAAATAATGTCCACTGCTGAATAAAATGAAATGAAAATAAAATGTAAATAAATATATACATAGAATATAGGCCCCACAATATTTCCACTTCCACCGTTAGAAGCTATCAAACTCAACTCAAAAATAAAAAGATAAAAACTTTTGTAACGACAATTAAAAAAAAATTGAAATAATAATAAATTAATATCACACTGACGTTCACATAATACATCTAGCCCCAAGTTAATCGTGAAGCTAGTATTACGGGTACTAAACAAAAGATAAACATACTTATTTACTTAATTTTTTAATACATATACATTGAAAACACTCAGACCGATACAAACTGACATGATCAGTATTCATGAACACAAATGTTTGTACTGCCCAGGTGTCGAACCCGGAACCCTTGGTGTAGTAGCCAAAATCTCAACCATTACACCAGATGGATCATAAATTTATTTTCAATATTTTCTCGTTTTGAAAATTTCAGCGTGTAATTTTTTTATCAATGATAATCTTCATTGAGACAGAACTTTACGATTTGATAAGACAACAGTCTAATTAATATTTAGTTATCAAGCAAAATAAATCCCACCGTATGACTCAATCATCTCATTTGACTAAAACCAAGATAAGACAAGAATCAGATTACATAGCTAGGAATCCCCTCGCGGTCTTAGTAAAATAACTTTATTGGTAGGGTTGTCACTTATTCTCTTTTTATGTAATTGGGAGCTCTTTTTTCGCTTACCTGATGGCAAGCTTTTTGATACGCCTGACCATGACAAGGCGGCATTGAAGAAGTTGAACAACTGATAGATAATTATTATTCTTCGTCAATACCACACTTTAAAGTTAAATAAGACTCTTGACTGATGTCGAAACAGCGAGATTGGTAATTTTAGTTATTTTCATAGTATAATGTCATATGGTATACTATGTGGGGCGCAGCTGCTGACATACATAATATTTTGTACTACAGAAAAGAGCTGTCCGTGCCATTTACAATCTTAGACCACGGGTTCTTTGAAAGAGCTTTTTAAAGAAATAAATATATTGACAGTCGCATCGCAATATATTTTTGATAATATAATGTACGTACGTAAGAATATCCACACTTTTGAAAAAACAGTGATCATCATAATTTTAACACTAGAATAAAAACAAACTTGCTGTTCCGAATCTTCGTCTTCACAAAGTAGGGAAATCTTTGTCGAAAATTGTATAAAGTATTTTAATAAAGTGCCACAAAATATTGTTGATTTGCCCTTGCATAAGTTTAAGCTTTAATTAAAACTACCTTGTTTGAAAAAAGGATATTACACAGTAGATGAATATTTAGCAGACAACATTTTGTGGTGTTAGTCCTGCCTGCATTGTGTTCCAGGAGCAGACGCATATAATTGAATTGTATAAATTGTTATTTGACCAAACTCTGTAAAACCAAGATTGAAAAGAGTAACCACGAGTTTCTTGCCGGGATCTTCTCGTTGGATGGCAGCATTCCAAACCGGTGGTAGAGTCATTAGATTTAATAAAAAAATATACTGTTTTGACGATTCAAAAGTATCTGTAAAGATTTATTTGAATAAAGCATTTTTCAATTTCAATTTCAATTTCACTGAGCTCGACAACTGAGACAACAGATGTTGGGTCTCTCATACCCCGAAATTTTACTAGCTACAGTGCCCTCATCCTGAAACACAAAAGTGCATTGCAATCTTATTTTCCCGAGAATCGTCTCGATATATCGATATGGTGTTACCTTTTTGCCAAAAAATAGGTATCTGTATCATTAATATTATTATTAAATATATATTAACAAAAAAAATATTCTTTAAATTCAATTTCAAATATATGATATGCCAGCCCTAAGCGCAGAGTGTTAAGTAAGCTATTACCATTAATCCGGCGAGCGCCAGGTCGAAGGTTCGGACCCCGTGCACTCAACTGTCTTGTTACATTTGTGAATAGACAGACTGACAGCACTCGTGATTTTTATATAGTTATGAGGTCATTGGCGGACTTTTTCCGTTATTGGTACTGTTGAATAATCTGATTTAATAATTCAAGAAAGTTAAGATTGAATTCTGAAAAATTTTATTATCTGACAACCCATGTGGTAAAATGATTAAGAAGTCTGCTGTTACACCAAGGCTTCCGGGTTAAATCCCAGAGCAGTTCAAACATTTGTGTGCATGAACATGTGCGTTAATTTGTAAAATTCAATTATCCACTTTTCACTATACGTAAATGAACATTCGTACAGTATTTATACATATAAATAATGTACATTTCATGGCACTTTTGATTCATCACTATTATCAGCTCATTTACGGCCCACCGAGGGGCAAGAGCCTACTAGAAATGGCCGACTTCACCGTCAAAATTCAATATACCATATTTTTTTAAAACACCCAGACCAATACAAACAGACAATTTCATTTTCCATGGTGTAACAGCCGACGTGTCCTCAAATAATTATGATCCAGGTAAGGTTAGGCTATTGTATGCCAAATAGGTCATACAATTTTTGATATATTACCAGAGTCAAAATTACCGGGTCTATAGAGACCTAACGTTATCTCTGGTGTCGGGTGCAATGCAGCTCTGTCCTGGTCAGGCGTAGCACTTACCATCAGGTGAGCGTCTTGACCGTCCAGTATAATCCATACTAATATTATAAATGTGAAAGTATCTCTGTCTGTCTGTCTGTCTGTTTGTTACGCTTTCACGCCTAAACGGCTGAACGGTTTTTATTGAAACTTGGTATGTTGATAGTAGGTAACCTAGAATAGGTTTTAGGCTACTTTTTGTCCCGTTTTCACCCCCCACTCCCCTCAAATGGGGTTGGAAGTTTGTATGGAATATTCCGCAATTTTTGTAGTACGACGCTGAAATTTGATATGCGGACTGTTTGTCAGAAACGAAAAAATATAGCATATATTTTTTTCAAAAATCCACCCCCAAACCCTTCAAATGGGGGAGGAAGTATCATATCCGATTTTTCGCAGTTTTTAAGGTAGATTTTATTGAAACTTGGTATGTTGATAGTAGGTAAACCTAGAATAGGTTTTAGGCTACTTTTCGTCCGTTTTCACCCCCCACTCCCCTCAAATGGGGGTTGGAAGTTTGTATGGAAAATTCCGCAATTTTTGTAGTACTACGCTGAAATTTGGTATGCGGACTATATGTGAAATCGAAAAAATATGGCATATATATTTTTTCAAAAATCCACCCCCAAACCCTTCAAATAGGGGAAGAAGTGTCATATTCGATTTTTCGCAGTTTTAAGGTAGATTTTATGAAACTTGGTATGTTGATAGTAGGAAACAAGGATAGGTTTTAGCTACTTTTTGTCCCGTTTTCACCCCCCACTCCCTAAAATGGGGGTTGGAAGTTTGTTGGAACATTCCGCAATTTTTGTAGTACGACGCTGAATTTGGTATGCACTATATGTCAGAAACGAAAAATATGCATATTATCCACCCCCAAACCCTTTCAAATACG
>PQWD01003758.1:0-13450 GCA_019425675.1 Leucinodes orbonalis
TCAAAACACAAAAGTGCATAACACTCCTGCTTCACAGGCTCGGCGGTGGTACCTACCTAGACGACTCAGTACCGAGTCTAGCACCTATAATGTGTGGTTTCGACTTTCCCAAGCTTGACCGGATTGATTCCACGGCCTTGTAGAATACCTATCAAAGAAAAATCTGTCAGAAGATGGTATCTGCACTAAGCTTACAATAACGAAGCTCCTTACAAATGAATTGATTCAATTATGATCGAAAGACGCTAGATAAAAGAATCCTGTAGGAATAAACTAAAAGGAACAACAGATTTCATATAAGATTTTTAAAAAATCTTATTTACCTTAGAATTTTTCTGCACACCGTACACTAGTATTTTCATTTAAAGTGTCATTAGTGTGTCAGACTAATACGGAGCTAATTGGTGACGTCACTCAAGGTAGCAAAAACCTACGTCAAGATATATTACTCTGCGATGCGTCTTTGCTGTTAGCTTCCCTATTTTTGCTGATCAGTGGAATAAGGATGAAACGTAGTGTTGGTATCGATAAGACGGCGAAATGAAGTTGAACGTAGTGTATCCTGATTCCTGACAGACAACAAAAGCTGATATTAGATTTCAGTACGTTTTTTTGGAAAAATCCAATAAAATGTATTTTTGTGTATTGATCGCGAAAACTTCAGTTTAGAACTTTTACTGTAAAGTGAAATAAGGACAAGCGAGATGTATAGTATAAGACTGCGAAATGAAGTTGTTATTAGATTTTAGTGGTTTTTTATTTATGGAGCGTCGACGCCTTCTATAGACTGTTGCCTTCCGGCCTGGAGGGCGCAGGTTCAAATCCCGACACGTACCTACCGATGATTTTCGAAATTAAAATATGGCAGTTTATCTGACGCTCTTACGGTGGAGAAAAACAAAGACAAAATTCAAAGATTGTGCGTGAAGTCAACTAATCCGCATTGGGCCCACATGGACGACTAAGGTCTATACACCCTATTCGTTAAGTTAGGCTCGTGCCCCTCGGTGAGGACGTTTAATAAGCTCATTATAATGGGGTCTTTTGTTAACATCTAGTTGTAAAGTGAATTTAGAGTTTAGTACTCTTTCATTCAGTTTAGATCTGATTATTTAACAGTTCAAGAAGACAGACCGTCTGATGGTTAGTGGAAATGACGCTTTATATACTCCAGTAAGCCAGAAAAAGAGACCACAATGTAATTGCTATCTTGTGACGTACAGATTTAAGGTCAGAAATTTAGTGATTTCGCACCCACTAAACTAAAAGTTACACTAAAATTATACCTGTGATGATGGAACATAAAGGAGAAATTGGTGTACCTTCGAATTAATACACGGTGTAACGTAGCTCAGTAGTTTTGAGATGGTTTAAATTCCATTAATATTAGAACTGTAAGCGATGCATCAACATCGAGAAAGTAATCCAATACGCGCTCTGCAAGAAACTTTTCCTTTATGCAGGATCTCAGCAGGACGTAATGATGAACTACGTTGTTCTTAATTTAATTTATTTCGTGAACAATGAAACTATTTTTTGTAAAACTACGTTAATATTCATACTTTATTTTTTAATTGTTTTTGTTGAAAAGAAGAAAAAAACAATAAAGACAATATACTAAAACGACAGGATGTAATTTTTTTTTTTCAATAAATTGTTGGGTGCGTCTAATACATTAAAAATAGGCTCAGTAAATTTACTGTATCTTACAAGTTTTTGGTCTACGAGTATTAAAAACACAGACCAAGTTTTAATGGCACGGCATAAGGTCGGCATTGGTTGACCTACCGATAAGGTATTAAAAAGTTTAATGCATGTTTATCTGTAAAGAAATCTCATGTCGGTCATGGAACAGAAAAATACAGATGGCGTTTAAGTTTTGTTCATGATATTTTGCTATTTTATTTTAAAAATTAATAATTTTACTAATATGTGGTAAAGTGATTGTATAGTCCTTAAATTTAATTGTATTTATTGTGCTACACACAACAAAGATACAAAACATATCATCACTTAGGAATAGGATTATAAACAACCATCTTTATCATAAGTAGGCATGTTTGCCTACTTATGATAAAAACATACTAAAATTTAGTAAGCATCTATTTTGTGATAACGTATATTTAATAATAAATTTTCATAATAAGCTTACTGAATTACTATTATCACAGTTCACCGCTGGACAACTATTTTACCAGCCTTTCATCTTTTGGATCCAGTTTTGACAAATCATCATCATCAGCTCATTAAACGTCCCCACCGAGGGGCACGAGCCTACCCGTATAGGGTGATTAGCCTTAGTTGTCCATGCGGGCCCAGTGCGGGTTGGATGACATCAAGGTTGAGCCTTTGAATCTCTTCGCAGGCGTGCGCAGGTTTCCTTACGATGTTTTCCTTCACTGTAAGAACGTCGAGTTTTGACAAATGGCGCTTTATAATTTGTACTATTTCTGTGACCGTTGTTTTTGCATTACTATCTAGTCTACACATTCCTTCCCATACATAAATTATGTTTTCATTATACTTAAATCCTTAAATTACACGATCCCGTAACTGTCCACGACTGGAGTAATTAGACAATTTTAATCATTTAATAAATAAATATTAGGAGCGTCGGTGGCTCAATGGTGTGGACTGTCGCCCTCCTGCCGGGAGGGCTGAGGTTCAAATCCCGACACGTACCAATGTATTTTCGAATTTTCGAAATATATGCACGTTATCCGACGCTCTTACGGTGAAGGAAAACATCGTGAGGAAACCTTCATGCACGCCTGCGAAGAGATTCGATGGTTGCGTGTGAAGTCGTCCAACCCGCACTGGGCCCGCGTGGACGACTAAGGCCTAATCACCGTATACGGGTAGGCTCGTGCCCCTCGGTGGGGACGATTGATGATGACGATGAAATAAATATTAATTTGATGCTTAAGACTAACCACCTTTTGATTATATTATGGAATGGACCGTCTACAATGTCTTGATCATTGGCACCACAGTCATTTTACGGCATTAAAGCAAGTAATTCAGTTGTAAGTGTTGTATCAATTTTAGTTTTACTGCGGAGTGAGTTGTTAAGATTATTTGTAATATCGTGACTCTTATTTTACTTTATGATAAACATTCGGTTATAGGTAAGATTGTGTTAAGTAAATGTGGCTGTAAAATGTATCTTTTTGTTTATGGCTTTATTATTCTGCGCGTAGCCATACTTTTGATTGGCATCATGATAGCGGGTATCTCCTGTCTTAAAAAGTTATTGCTGTTTTGGATGCTAAATATACGAGTGCCTAGTTTATAAGTATGAATATTTATGTGATCGCAAACTTTAAGTGAAGTAGATTGGATTTGGTTTATTTGTTTTGTTACGACCAATTCGGTGTAACGGTTGAGACGTCGGCTACTACACTTTGGGTTACGGGTTAGATCCCCGGACAGTAAAAACACTTGTGTGTATGAAAATGTCTGTTTGTATTGGTCTGGGTGTTTTCTATATATAATATTGTATAGTATATTAATCCGTTCAGGGGCGTCTTTATCTTAGGTCCTAGGGGCGCCAAGCGCCGCTCGTATTATGACCGCGTGCTTGCTAGGGGACGCTAGTGTAATGTTTGCACACGGGCGCCACTTGAGCTAGAGCCCGTTGTTTAGTATCCATATTTGAGGCTACCGTAACAGTTACCCGCCACCTTAACACGGTCATCCTTCCATCTATCCGTCTGTCTATCTATAACAACTCACTATAAAGAAAACTCTGAGTCTAGCAGTGTGCTTTCAAGGACAAACAATATAAATCAACTATGCTTCTATGTAGTGAACGCATTCAACAAAAGGGTCCTTTTGAAAAGGGTTAATATTAAAACTTTTACTAATTCCAAATAATCGAAGCAGTTAATACTATCTTTGAAGCTAAGCCACAAATCAGTTGCCTAAGCCACCGCTGTAAAGGTTTTAATTAGGGATTAAGTCCTTTTGGGATATATGGACTGGTGTGAGACTCGTCGATCAACTAGTTGGCAGATTTGTTGACTGGTTTTAAGGTTTGGTTTATACTGAAAGATAAGATGATATGTTTATGACGTAAACTTTCAGGGTTCCGTAGCTTAATGGTATAAATCGCCATGCCTGTCTTTCTCTGCCTTCGTCGCGAGTCCCTGTTGGTTCACCCAGTCCCTTTTTGCGTTACTAGTACGTATCCAGTCACTTTTCACCCCAACTTATTACTAGGTTACCTATCCCCTTGGACCACCCTAAGGATCGTTGTATATTTTTTGGGCTGGGAGCTATTTCGCCGCCAATTGTCCCGTGAGCTGTGAGGCGCAACTGCTTTAACGGTTTAAGGCTGAAAAATATTATCGCACTATAGCAGACTAGCATCAGCATTCATATCATATCCGTAAGTGGAACACGAGCCTTTACGCAATTTTTTTTAGGTAATTTACGAGGCGCCGCGTCTTGGTGCTTCGTGGCAAAATTTCTTTAATTTTCTTCAAGAGCTCTTGGTGTGTGCCATGTGCAGATGTGATGTCACGAGCTGTGACGTAAGTGATTACGGAATTCAATGATATCAATTTCAGTTTATGGTTGCTTGTATTAAATAGAAACTCACGATCTGGTATTCTCCCTTTAATCCCATTCAGCGCCAGATATACCAGTCTTACGCTTTTTCTGATTCAACCTCGCTGGTGAATTTCAGGCATTTGCAATCTGGCATGCCACTTGCCATCAGATAAGCGTGGTAACTTATTTGATTTATTTTTTATCTTGCGTAATGTACAAGACTTAAACGTACTCAGCCCACCAGACGGTAAGTGATATACGCCTGACCATGACAGAGCGGGATTCATTAAAACACGCAACTGATAAACAGTTATTATTCTCCATCAATACCGCTCTGAATCCCTCGCTCTCGTATACCCAGTTGCTTCACTAGCTACAGTGCCGTCATCCCGAAACACAAAAGAGCATAGCACTCTTATTTCACGGAATGATATCTCGCACTGCGTGGTACCTACCTAGACGACTCAATATCGAGTCTACCATCAAGTAAAACATATGACTTTATTAGTCACCTAAGTTGAACAATGTTATTCACGAATCCAAAACATTTCCTCGCAAACTGTAGATTCGTTTTCAAGGCTTAACATGATCCTAACCACAGGTTCTGAGTCACCATTACAATTATAGTTAACCACAATACGCCTGTGGTTATGGTCTTTAATTATTCGCTTTTAATACCGTGGAATCAATTTACTTTCGTGAAATTAACTGTCCATCTTGCTACAATGGGTTATATGGCGAATTCGCTTTATCACTTACAAGAAATTGGAAATACGTATACGTATTTGGACTTTTATTATCTTCGAGTTAAATTACCGTCATTTTATCTGTACAATAAATGTATGTAATAAGTCAAATATGTGCAGGATTAAGGTTAAATTCTTTGAACTCTTCGAAAAAACCTGTATAATGTTCGTAAAAGTTTTCTCATTCTTTTTCGAGACAATAAGTTATCATCCCAACAATTTAGAGATTTCGTGGAGTATTGTTTTTTATTTTCGTATGGTTAGTAGATACCTAAATACTTACAATAACACTGGTAATGTGTAACTAATATTTATGTCAATTTTTTTAAGGTTGTGAATGAGATAATAGTGATTGCGTAAGTATTTGTTTTTTCAGACTTAATTGTATGTTTCTCAAATAACAAAAACATTTTACAGCTAGAAGAAGCTTTAGAAGATAGAAGTTCTAACACTTAAAAATCTGTATCGTTTGCAATAAGTATCCAATCCATCCAAACCCAATAGTTATGAGTTTTAATCCTCAAACCCATTTCACTTCGTCCATCAAACATCACGAGCGAGGCCAAAGTTCCAAAGAACTTAGGTTCATATTTAGGTACAATAGTACAAGATGAATGCACTAAACTACACCGAGAACTAGACTTTCCCATCATTATCCTAAGTTCGTCATCGCTGGCTTTCACTGACGTTTGACTAGGAGCGTAGAAATGCTTTGGATGTGTCATAGAAAGAAAATATTCAATATTGAAGACTTCATGCAGTGTGATTGATAAGAAGTCAGCCACCACACCAAGGGTCAATCGATAAATTGACATAAGAAAAATAGCCCAATGATCGATTTGACACACCAAATGGTTGTGAAATCGGCAATTATACCAAGAGTTTCCGGCTTCAATCCCCGCATTTGTGTAGGGTTTTCTTGAAATTGTTTGTTCTTTGATTGTTGAAATTTCTTGAATTTTCTTATTCGATTGAAATTTAGCTGAAACACTGGATAAACATAATTTATTGCAGGAAAATATGTCTAAATAAAAAATTCTGAATTCTGATTGCAAAAAAATCTGACAATCAGGGAAATAATCCGGAATCATCTTTCCGTGTTTTGGGAGAGACTCAGTAGCGGATAATATACTAGTTTTAGAACTATATTTACTACGATGAAAACTGCCATACCTAAGTATGAATCCCACAATAGAATCCCAGTCTGCTCGCGTGGTAAACGACCTATTTTCCACATACCCTTGCTATACAGGAAGGCATGTGCCTTGAAACCGACAGCCGAGATTCCCTCCCCGCCGGCGGGGCCACCGTCGCATGTCCCTGTAGGCTCGCACAGTCCCTATTCGCGTAACCGGCATGTGCCGGCCCGCTTTTCTCCCTTGAGTTACGTCGTTATGATCATTTTAAGGCTGAGAGCCATCTGCGCTCGCAATTGCCCGGTGAAGCTGTAAAGACCATCTGCGGCCAACAGCAGTAGTCAGTACGGAAAATACTGCAGAGAAGCTAGGTTGTTCAATATTACACTACCATATCCAAAATCTACCAACATCCGTGGCTCCCTCAACCCGTTTACATCTGACCCGCGCCAGAATCGAGGTTCATCTGGCAATAAGTCAGCATCGGCTGTAATTCCGGCCACTTTAGCGGCATTACCGCAACAATCGCTTCAACAACTCGCCGTTCCACTTTAGGTAAATGCCAGCCAGACGTGGGCAAAAACTGTTGGAAGTGCACGATACACTGACAGTTCGAGAGGCGTAAAAAGCTAATGCAGTCATTGAACAAAACGATCCATGTTTATCTTATTCCTTTGCTTTGCTTCAGTTAAGTTTCTGCACTTACTGACTAGATGGTAGACTCGGTACTGAGTCGTCTAGGTAAGTACCACCGCAGTGCAGATATCGTCCCGGAAATAGGAAAATTATGCAATTCCTGTGTTTCGGGATTAGGGCACTGTAGCCAGTGAATTACGGTATAAGAGACCTAACATCTTGTCTCGGGTGGCGGCCGCAGTGCGGCATTGATGGAGAATAATGTCTATCAGTTGTTGGTCTTATCAATGCTGCTCTGTCATGTTAACGTATCGCTTACTACCAGAGGAGCGTCCTGACCACCCACATGTTTAAACAAAAAGATCCTGTTTCCAGGATATACATTTAATTATTTTAACCTCCATTGATTGACGGGCAAAAATTCCCTACAGCAATTTGAAATTTTGTGTGAAAAAAATCATCAGCTAGATCAAGTAACGCGCCAAATAATGGATAAATTGTCTATATTATCTATACCAGTGGTATTTCGTTTGACGTATTCGTAAGTAAATTCATCATCATCATCATTACAACCTAGAAAGTCCACTGCTGAACGAAGGCCTCCCCTAATGATTTCCACGCGGACCGATCCCTTGCAGTTGACATCCATCTGCTACCCGCCACCTAAACCAGATCATCCGTCCATCTGGTTGGGGGTCGGCCTACGCTTCGTTTTCCGTTACGCGGACGCCACTCGAGAACTTTTCCGCCGTAAATAAATTGAATAAAACATTTTTGATTTGATTTGATTTCTATCGTCAGCAAGTCTTACTTCAGACCTGAGAAAGAAAACTGACTTCTAGCAATGATGTAAAAGTATGGATGCGTGATATGCTCACAAAACAATCGAAGAAAGTGTTCCGAATGCAGCGACAGCACACATACACATATTTCGAATTTCGAACACATTTACCCAAACAAAAGAGTACAAACTATACTCTCTTCGGCGGTTCGTTTTTGAGGCACGGATGGTGTCTTCTTCTTCTTCCTCAGCGTGTGTTCGCCCACCGTTGGGCATACGCCTCTCCAACTTTCCTCCACTGGGAACGGTTGTCCGTCACCCTTCTCCAAACTGGGCCCAGGATCTCCCTGACATCATCGACATCGGGCGGGTGGTCTGCCTACACTTCTTCTGCTGGCTATGCGGGGTGTCCAATGCAGAACTCGCTTACTCCATCGCTCGCCATATCTTCGGCACATATGTCCAGCCCATAGTAAAGGTGTATCTACCTTTATTTATACAGAATATCATTGACTTCTAGCAGACAACTTCATCTTAAATAATGTACTGAGACATGTTGATGGTTGTGTATGTACTGGCCGCTTTAGTTAATCTGTCGCTGGTGAATTTGAAATATATTGTAACTATCGAACTATCATGTGGAAAATATTGTCATTATTAAGTATAATAAAACCACAGACATCGGAATAACAATTAGACCGGACGAGTCGCTAAGTTTATAAGAAGACCCAATGTCGCAATTTCAACTTACACACACACATTAAAAATACTTACACTTAATAATATCTCGTCATTGGTCAATGTTACCAATCACGGACACCTTGAACGCGGTGATCCATGCGGGAAGCGTTATATCGATAGATATCGATACTTTTCTATTACCTGCACGAAGATTCAAAATAAAAATCCTACTGTTAATTTGGGTTACGTGAAATAAATGAATTTTAATGAAATATATATTGGTGATTAAATGTTGAGGAACTTTAATAATATTATTAAGCCGCGTAGCTTTATTCATTTATTAAACTATAATTATCGATCGACGTATGTATATCATATCATCGCTAAAATAAATACAGCGAAAGTAAATTTTAATTACATTCAAGAGATAATGTTTAGAATGAAAACATATATTTTTTTAAATAGTAACACCCAAGCAGATACGAGTATGTACGAGTAGATATGGTAAAATTAACATAAATATTCGTCTGTAAAGGTTACTCATTCATTTATTAGATATTTACTTAAATTACTAAGATAGCTTCAGAAAAGGGCAACATAATATAATGATAAATGTTAAAAATATAAATAAATCACATCATCATCAGCTCATTAAACGTCCCCACCGAAAGCACGAGCCTACCCGTAAAGGGTGATTAGGCCTTAGTCGTCCACGCCGGCCCAGTGCGGATTGGACGACTTCACACACAACCTTCGAATCTCTTCGCAGGCGTGCATAAGTTTCATCACGATGTTTTCCTTCACCGTAAGAGCGTCGGATAACTACATATATTTTCGAAAATTCGAAACACATTGGTACTGTCGGGATTTGAACCTCAGCCCTCCCGTAGGAAGGCGACAGTCCGCACCATTCAGCCACCGACGCTCAAAAAAAAAAAATCACTATTTGTTCATTATTTTATAAAATCCTTACAACCACATTCACAAATTAAAAATGGCCGTGGCGTGTTCACGTCACCATTGATAAAAAGCCAATAGCCTTCGTGATTCTTATCAACTTTGTTCGCTTATTACTTATTTTTTTAAACAAAACTTAAATATCGAATAAAAGTTATAAAATAACTTTATATAAATAAAATAGCCTCTTAAATACTGTTAGTAGAATCGAGGATATAAAAAATACAAACGTAAATAATGAACAAAACATTCCGCTTCCATACAAGACTGCATACGAATATATCGATAGGTGGTCGATAAAATTCTCACTAGGCGTTTGTACCAACGGACGCGTCAGGGGCCGTACTACCGAATAATGGTTCTATGGAACACGAGTAATGTTCGCTAACCATTGCGCGCATATTATGAATTGCGAACCGACGAACAGTTAGCACAGCCGCATTGTAATAACTACCGAGATCTTACAAGAATTTACAGTGATATGTTTTCATGAATAAAAAACGGACGATTCGTTTAAATATCCTTTTTTTAATTATATAAATCAAAGTTTTCGGTTCTTACCTGTGAAAAGTTATTCCATTATTTGCTAAATTTACTAAATCACTGCGATGATGGCATGTTACTATTGCACAGGACGGCATTTTGGAAAATAAACGGTATTTTCTTCTAAAATGCGTGCGTCTGGACGCGACTTACACAGAGCGTAAACTGGCAGCCAGTGTATGCTTGTTGAGCTTACATTTGTCGCACTTAAAAACGCGGCTTGCCCCATCTCCTGTATTGGGAAATCTGTGAATAAAACTAATGTTAGTTCGTTTATACTGGGTTTCATTATTTGTTTAATCCATAAAACTGCGTAAGCTCTACTATATTTGCAACTCTAACTAACTAACTAACTGTCTCAACCGCAACACCATATTAATTCATATTTTCATCCCAAACTGAAAATAACTCGTGCAGATTAACATACCTACATAAACTCGCACACTACTCATTAACTTTAATATGATCAATTTACTTAATTTATTCAATAAAATTCTGTAATCCATTGGAAATTGGTTTCCCAAGATGTATCTTGGGAAACATCCCAAACGATCAAACGACCAAGGGGTTCCCAAACTAATCAAAGCCTACAGGCTTTGATTAGTTTGGGAACCCCATGAAATTACGTGATTTAAATAATTTTAACATTTGTAAACTTTTTTCTATCTTAATTTTAATTCCGTTTCAGTAAATAGATTTTTCTTTTCTCCTTTGTTTAATATGGGTTAACGACTCATTTGGTGTTGCGGTTGAGACGTCGATTGCAATGCCAAGGGTTCCGGGTTTGATCCCCGGGCAGTACAAACATTTGTGTGCATGAACATGTCTGTTTGTATTGGTCTGGGTGTTTCTATGTATAATATGTATTACAAAAAATATGAATATAAGTATGTTTATCCGTTGTTTAGTACCCATATACAGGCGCTTAACTTGGGTAGATGGCGCTTGGAATGTCAGGATATTACATTTATTTATATATGCTATTTTAAGTAGACAGACATTAACTTTTCCGAACCATCATAACTACTCAGTCTTCTAGACTTAAAACACCATTAGTGACCATTTCCAAGCCTTGATAACTGCTTTAAGCCGTTTAAACGACACCGAGTATCGTTAAACCGTGTTGAGTGTTTTCGACGACGATTATGCGATGGACGAGTCCATTATTGCTGAACAGCTTCCCGCGGAGTGTGCAACCACGATTCACGGTATGCGTTTTACTTTAATAGACGGTTGAATTTAAGTTTGATCAGCTTTTTGCACTCGTAAAAAGTGATGATTTAATATTGAGATAATTGTCGTTTTGTTACAAACGTTTGGTACTGGACTTGGATAGCATTTTTGTCCCCATGAGTCTTCATTGAGGATTTTTAATCATAACAAACCCTAATCCACGTATTGGAAGATAACATGATTTAATCACAGTATCATCATCAGCTCATTAAACGTCCCCACCGAGGGGACGAGCCTACCCGTATAGGGTAACAGGCCAAACCACTGAAGCGCTTTTTTTTCAAAGCATCAAAACTCATATTTTTAGTTTAGTATTTTAATCTTTTTATTTTTATATTTTTTGACATTCATAAGTGCTTTTTGTAAGCCTAATTTGAAATAAATGTTTTTGACTTTGACTTTGAGGGTGTATAGGCCTTAGTCGTCCGCGCGGGCCTAGTAGGCTTCACGCACAACCTTTGAATTTCTTCGTAGGCGTGTGCAGGTTTCCTCACAATGATTTCCTTCAGGATCTCTAATGATACAAAAACGTTAAACCATTAAAAAAAAGGTTGACAACCTTCCCACTCGGGGTGGTGAACCTTTTTAAATTAAAATATTTCTCAACGTTTCATTATGATTGATTCGACTCCGGTCCAGCGTTGGATATTAATTAAGAAACTAATGGGCGAAGCGAAAAACACACGAGCGACAAGTGATGACGGTAGCGTTAGCAAAACCATTAAAAGCCAGTGCTAAATAACAAATTTTGTTTATATTTACTTCATTATTTTGCAGTCCGGTATTTAATGTGTATCAATTTGCCGAATCTAAGCAGTAGTTTATTATAGGCATGTTTATGACATACATAATTCCAGTTGTATATTGGGTCTCCACCAACCAACCATAATCGACAACTCAAGAGCAATTCATAGTACCTATCGGGTACTCAAATGTGTGTCATTAATTATTTAGGTTACTTGTACGACAAGTAAATTATTGTTTATGTATTAAAAATAAGATTCCATTCCACTGTTTATTATTATATACATTTAAAATTTTATTATTATTTCAATAATGATGGAATGGCGGTATTCGATAAAGCAAGCCAGGTGAGATCGTTCACCTGATAGTAGGTAAGTGATACGCCTAACTATGACAGAGCAGCATTGAAGGAGACCAACAACTGATAGACAGTTATTATTCTCCATCAATGCCGCACTGCGCCCGTCACCCGAGACAACAGATGTTAGGTCTCTCATACCCGGTAATTTTACTAGCTGCAGTGCCCTCATCCCGAAACAACAAAGTGAAACAATCTGGCACTGCGGTACCTACCTAGACGACTCAATATCGAGTCTACCTAGGTGTTACTTTATATTAAAAAAAATACACCACATTACAAAGAAAAATACAAAAATGCCGTTCGCCATGCTACAAAATGCCTTTTTTTTTGCTTTAGCCGGCAAACGAGCTCACGAACGAATGGCTCATCTGATGGTAAATGTCTTATCGTATATGACTTATACAGCATACCCATTTATAACAACATAAAATTAAAAAATGTATCATTTCTGCTGACGTTACCCTCGTCATAAGGCTGCGTCCACACCAGTGTGTCGTGACATGCGCTATCTCATTAACAATCGGATCGCGTCAAATGCTTCACAATATATGCGCCCTTACATGTGGACCATGTGTCATCCTGACCAATTTTAAATGACAAATATTTTTCTCGTCAAAACAGTTTTACTAGTGTGGTAGACTCGATACTGATCGTCTAGGTAGGTACCGCCGCAGTGCCAGATATCATCCCGTGAAACACGAGTGTTATGCACTTTTGTTTTCGGGATGTGAGCACTGTAGCTAGTGAAATTACCGGGTATAAGAGACTTAACATCTGTTGTCTCGGGCGACGAGCGCAGTGCGACGTTAATGGGGATAATAACTGCCTATCAGTTGGTCTCCTTCAATGCCGCTCTGTCAGGTCTGGCGTATCACTTACCATCAGGCGAGCGTCCAGACCGTCCTGTGCACTTATAACATAAAAAAAAGTTTATGTTGACTGTATGAAACTTTTGCTCGGATAAAAAAATCAGGGTGTAATGCAATTTAACATTTATAACCATTCGTATTCGCATAGCGTCACCTAGCTCCAAACTAAACATTTAGCTTATATTATGCGTACTAAGCAACGGCTAAAC